>CM029533.1:18181819-18445325 GCA_017141395.1 Laodelphax striatellus
AAAAAAATTAGGTGTGAAATTAAAATCCTCTGGAGAACTAATTTTTTCTACTTTAAAAAAGGGGCCTGGAATGAATTACTGCTATTTTGGCTAGCGAAAAATTTGAAGATGAAAAATGAGTTTTTGTCAATTGCTGCGACTTACTGCTTCGCCACACCGGATTCCTCTGGAATTCTCAGTATCTGACTGCAGATTCACCACTAAATCACCACTGTCTTCGATTCACGATCCAAACACAACTGCCAAATCACGACTGAAAGTGTACAACGCCCTCAGGCTTGTATTTATAGCAGCGCCACCCCGCTCCCGTGGCAGGTAGCAACTTTCTCTTTGAAGGGTTGAAGATTCACTATTGCCATAGACAGTAATATGTTTCCTTCCAGTTTTTACAATATTGGGGACTTTAAAATTATCCTAACATTAATTTACAATATTACTCTCCAAAGGAATGAATTTTTTGTTTAAATTGAAGAATTGCAAATTATTATCTGAAGCTCAATTAAAAACTTTTATATTCCCTGACTTCTCAGCTAAAATTTACAAATACAGTGATACATTGTTATTAGTCCTTTTTTACATCAATATTAAAGGAATAAATTTAATAACATTGGTATTTATAGAAACATCATTTTAAAGCTGTATAATACATCTGTACAAAATTTACCTTGCTGACATGAAAACAGAAAGTGATTTGAAAATACATACAAGATGAAATCCAAATACAACATACCATATTCAGTGATATATTCACAAGACAGTAGTTACTTTGTTTAGATACATTGCCTCAAAAACACAAAATAAAGACAAAAAGCTACAATTTCTTTTTACAAGATCTAATAAACATTTCTTATAGGAATACATTCATAGGATATGCATATAGAATACATTCATAGAAAATTAACATTGGTAGAATCAAAATAGACAGTATCTACATAAATGATAATCTCATAAAATATTACATATTGTAGTGCACTACTCTAATACTTAAAATACAACCCTACCTAAAACTCGAGTTTATCCTACTTTTTACCAATATAAAATATCCTAAACCTAATTGCTTATCAATCACGTGATTATCTAACTTATCCTACAGGTACCCATATTGATTATATCTTGATTATACATAATACACAGTATTTTTAATACATTATTAGACGGATCGATCGATCTTGCTTCCTTTTTATTTAATTTTCAATAATAATTGAATTTAATGTAATTTTTATTTTATTCTGAATAATGGCTTTCAATAAATGTTTCCTACTTCAGGTACAAAATGAGTCAATGACCTTGTAGCCAAACTACCTGCTTGCTAACCCTCAAAATGGAATTCACCCAACTTTCTAAAATTTCCCCAGTCAATGAACCCGGCCATTCAACCTCACATGCACTGCATTCCACAATATATAATAAAATGAACATGCTTGGCAGATGAAGAGTTAGTCATGCCTGAACAAACACAAAATTATTTGGTAACTATTCATGCAGTGGCCAAAATTAAGAATGTCACTCTCGAAAATTCCCAGCCATGAATGGTGAGAAAGTCTTCCATTGTTTGGGGTACCTGAAACGACTATTTCAAACCCTGTGAACTCAATCATTATTATGAAATGAAATAGATATTAAATTGGTGGTTGATATCCATCACATTTAGGATTTTGGAGTTCATTAACCTGTGGGTGGCCTGCATATTCGGTGCAAAGTCTATCAACTATTTATTTTGAGCGAGTTCCAATTCGATCTAGTTCTTATTACCTAACTAATCCTCATTCAGGATTAACAAATTAATGAATAGGATTGACAGCAAGAATTATTGCAGAAAGTAGAGATCACTATTAAAATCAAGTAAAAATCAATAACATCACATGATAGCCATACATTGAAACTTGAGAGAATTATAAGAGCTTAAATTTGAGCTGATGAGAATTGCTATTTACATCACTAGTTGCATTCATGATTCAGCGGCTATTATGTAGAAGTGAGATGTTGGGATGATGTAATAGATAATCCAATGATGTAATACTCTTGTAAGTACAGTTCTTAAAGCTGCTAGCTATTTTCTTCTTGAGGTTTCATCCAGTTTATCCGATTATCTCGTTCAATTGAATAACATAAGGAGGATCATTGTGCGTCAATCGATTGAAAACCTACAAGCGTTTCAATTTTGCACCCGATATTTCATGCTACCACCCTTTTTTCAGCTACATTTGTTTCAAAATCATATATTCAACCACTTATATATTATCAACCACCCTTTTCCCAGCTACTCGCACTCCACAATTCTCAATTCTCGAGTTGAGTCGAGTTTTGGGGTTGTTTTCGAACAAGGGTGGTGTGAATTATTAGTGAAAAAAGAAGCATTGTCGTCACGGTTGAGAGTGTGACTTGGGTTGTGGAGTTGGTTGTTTGGTCTTGTTCGTTCGGACTCTATTTATCTCCCTCCCGCGCAATCATCCCCTCTCCGTTGCATCTATCAGTGGTCCATGCAATAATGGGCTTCGGTTTACTACTTTGAGGGTGCCGCTGATAGGTGGGGTGTGGGGGAGGGGGTGGCATGGTTCGTTAGAGCTCGGCATTAAATTTGCACCCTCTTGTTTACGGAGAGCAAATGAATCATGACTTTCCATTCATGTAGCGGCCTGTACATAATGATTATTAACGAACCACTGCCGCGCCTCAGTCGAGCTCTAAACTTAAAAACAAGCAGATTAATTGTGACGAACAATGAATAATTTATGCTGTGAATGCCCTTGGCGCGTCCAGTTCAAATTAGATTGGATGAATCCAGCGCGAGCTTGCAAAGTAATAATGCGAAGATACTTTTAGCACAGCATGTAAAACCTTGAATGTTGTACCTATGCTCCAAATCTGGTGCCGGTTCCATAAGGATTCAGAAGTGAAATCAAAATCAAATCATAGTTTATTCATCAAAAATAATTACACCACAAAGTTGGAATCTATTGCATGAAATACAAGTAGAACAAAGTTATTTCTTGCAAGTTACTTCTTAAATTCAGTTTATTCAATGAATAAATATACAACCCGCTAATGGTGTATATACAATCCGGCATACATAGATAAATGTTGAGGTATAGCTTGTTATTATTTTTCAAGACAGTGTTATACAGTGGAAATACAGTGTTATGAAATGCTCGAGACCAAAGATTATTCAATGAAAAAATTAATATGATTAAAATAAAAAAGTCCTTGAACGTATTTAATATTTTCTCATGAAGCATAATTAGAAATCAAACTACAATTAACTCATTAAGGTACTCTTACCATAGAATTTTATTAATGTTCCCATTTTGTGCTGTAACGTGTAATTAAGTAACCCACTTTATGATCACCTTCGCTTTGAGCTTTGAAACAGAATAATTTTCATTTGAACTATGAAAACATATTATTTTCGAAGCATTCCTGGTCAAAATTAATCTATTCGTGTTATCTACGACAATTATAAACTTATATTTCTTCCTTCAATATATTATTATAAATTAAAAAGTTCAATATCTCTAACCAAACTCGATTACCTTTTCTAATAGAATTGTTCTGAATAAAGCAAAATACAAGAGAAGTGTACCTTTGGTGCAGCCATTGTTGTAACCTTTGTTTTAACCTGATGCTATTCCTATTGTATCCAGCTTTTTCTCGCCATCTGATACCTTGGTCTCGCTGAATCGCTATTCTGCAGACTCTAATTATCTTGGCTTTACTTTTATCTTCAGTCGAATATCGTTACGCGGGTAATTCTCGTTGTCCAACTTTTGCAGAGTCGATAACAACTTCCCAAAGCCCCGAACACGTTATCAGACAATAGAATTCCTGGTTTCGGAAACGCTCTCCAATTAAAATAGGATTTGCTTCTCTGAGCGTATTGTAATGAGTCGAGAATTCTTGTATTGGATGGTAAATATCCAGTAAAGCTGATCATTAGAGAGAGCCGCTTTATTGAAGTGCTCTGGTGCTGCAATTGATACGCTGGTTGGTGATTTGTTTGCCTCTCAGTTTTTGATCTCTAGTATTGATTTGTATTTATAGTATCGTGAAGATGGGGAAATTTTCCTTACTCTGAAAATTCGATGACTAAATTTCTCATCACAAATACGAGAGACCTCTTCATAAACCGCCTAGAACATAAAAGCAATAATAACTTACTTATGAAATTATGAATTGAGTAACTCATGGAAAAACTAGACATACATCGATCTCACTGAAACTGTGGAAGAACTGCTCATAGTAGTTTAATATTGTGGATCAAAACAATCAGAGCTTGATATATTCGATTACAATCAGAAATCGCGAATAATTGATTAGTAACTGTGGAATAATTTCATCACATTTCAAAAAGCTATATTTGTTCATCACAAAGGTTGCATGGACAGTAAGCTATATAGTACGCTTATTCAGTAGGCATTATAGTATTCTGTAGTATGCAATTGCATATACTAAGCTAGCATTATTTTAAAATTTGCGGACTATCACATCAATCATACATTTATCATAATATGTAGTAAATTTTAAATTAACAAAGAAACCAAGGTTTAGCTAGCCTCTGTATAAGGCATCCAACCGTCAAGGAATAGAATCAAACGATTAAAAGTGTGGAAAAACAGAGAATAAAAATTTATTGACATACCTTACAGAAATTTGAAGCTTCACAATAGGGACAAGTTTATGATAATGCATAATAAGCCTCATCGTCCACTGGAACCGTTTTAAAACGTCCTAAAACGTCCATCGTGCGATCAGTTGGCCACTGGATTCAATGCTTAGCATTTTGGACAATTGGACGTTTTTAGACGAAACGAACGTGAGCTTTGTACCAGTGAACTTTGAGGCTGAGTGTATAGTGATCTCATTTCTTGTAAAAAAAAAAGCATAAACTTGAATTTTTCTGATGAGAATGCATCAAGCTTAGAAGCTTATAGAGTGAACAATCAAATCTTCCTTATGAAAATCAATCAAGCCTAGAATCTTTCACAAAACAAAAAAGTTATTTTCAGAATTCTGATTTTTCAGAATTTATCCATTAAGAAAGGAAACACTCTCACTTCAATGTATTTTTGGATTTCTCTCATTGCCGAATGAAAATTTGAATATTTCCGAGCAATAAGGTGGAAACACCCTTAGCGGAATGTAACCTATCACTAGCTGCACCACCATTGGTGTCTCCACGTGCATTCCGGTCGAGGGTTATAACATTTATTTAAAGCTTCGATGAGCAGAAGGGCTGTTTGCGAGAGGGATTTGGCCATGGATATATTCCATCCCCCTGCTCTCCTTGATCCATCTTCTTCCCTAATCTCTCCCCTTATCTGGCAGAGCCACCTATCGCTGTTTCCATTACACACCCCATCCGTTTCCTGTTTGCCATCCGCGAAAGAGGGCCGAAGTGGATAAACTGTTTTAATGGGGTAGAACGCACTCTCGGTATGACTACCACCTCAGGGTGTGAGAGGCGCTCCTGGTCGCTCTCTCAGCTCACGTTTGCAGTAATTCGCTGTGTAACTAACTTTGTCATACCGGATTCAAGCCAGTATGTCACCCGACTTGATTGATGGATGATACTTGATACACCGCACCATTCATAGTTCATATCAATCATAGCCAACAACTTCTGACACATTGTCGACTCTCCTGAAAAACAAAAAGTTTTGGATTCGCTGATTGATCATCTACAGACTACAGAAGTTATCACTGTTGGATCGAGTCAATCATCACTATGTACATGAAAGGTGGACTATTTCAAAATTGTTAAATTGAATTCCATTTATTGAAACAACTGAAGGTGATCAAGTGGATATCCATATTGCACGACAACACTACGAGCCTGTTACTCAAACGTCGAGAACATTCAACTGACGTAAAATAATAACGTCATCTAACAGAGCTCAATAGGGAAGTATTTGCATTGGCTCTTTTGAATAATGTAATATTTCATGACGTTTTAATGTTTTCGGCTCTCGGGCAACCGACCCTGTGAGTTTTCACAACCATAAATTGATAGAAATACCTATTGTTACACCTTTATAAATCGCTGGTAAACCAAAATTACAGCTGGAGTAACAAGCCGACAAACCGCATTTTCGTCATAAATCTCTGATTATGAAAAGTTTAAACTTTTCCATCAAAGTTATTTTCAAGTAACACATAAGAATTTTATGTATTGAAATCAATGAATGATTAATGGATATAGTAATTATAGTATTGCTATACAACGTTTTCTACACAAATAGGAAAGAGAAGCAGGTAGATGCCCAAAACTTTGTAGCAAACACAATAAAATTAGACTACAAATTTCAAATCAACTTTCCTATATTCAAAATTGTTTATGCAATCGTGGACTATTCTCATGGATTGCGAATCTCTGATGATAACATTAATTTGGACATAACCTCAACATTTAGACTATTCATGTAACTAAATTCAGGAATTGAAGAATTTTTGTGCATCTGCACTGCTTCTCTTTCCTATTTGTATTTTTTAGTTTGATATGGAGATATTAGGCCCTACATGATTGCATCATCTCTCTGAATGAAAATTACACTGAGCATGTTCACAATAATAATCAACTGTATTTGTATTGAAATTGCATGTATGCGAACCATTCTGGCTTTGAACCCTCTGAGGTATCCAAACGCACCGAACCCATTGTGTTTGTGTGTGTTAGCCCAAGGAGTTCTACGTCACAGCACCGCCACAGGTCACTAGTGCGACCATTCCAATCACTCACTATTATGATAACTAATCCCGGGCGCACAATACAATGGCCGGAAACAACAATAGTGAGTAGTAGTCACCGGTCATACAATATTCATCTAAAGATCAAAGCGATGGCTTAATACCGCCAGCAATGCGCGTACCGGTGGCAAATCCATCCCATCCTCCATTCGCATAGTCCATATCAGATAATGTTTGGTTGGCTATGGTTGATCGATAACATACTATAGCGTTTGTCACTGACGTTCAACAATCCCATTTGATCTTCAATTCATGTCGATATATGCAGCCAAACTTGACTTTGATATTTTTAGCCCTAGGGTTTCTGATGAATTGACCTCAGATCTATAATACTGAACAATGTGGGTGTTGCGATGATATGCAATCGAAGAACAAACAACTCATGATTACTGATGTTGATTGACTATTCTTAGCTTCCACATTATCAATAGTTGCTCGAATAAGTAGCTCATGTCTGATGTTGATGCCAGGATAATTTATGTCATCTCTGTGATCGAAGGATCATTCTCTTTGATGAATCACTATACCTCAAAGTATTGTAGTATAATACAATACATATTATGTAGAGTGGAAAACTTATTTTTACTCGGAAAATCGTAGAAATCAACCTAGTACAGAAAAATCTACATCACTCATACCATGCATGGGGATTAAACATTTATAAATATATTCCTAATAATATATTGTCTGAAATTTCATATCTACTGTATTCAATATCGTTTCTCAACTTGAATACGTGTAGGGAGATCCACACCACTGCATGTACGAGTATATTGAGCGGTATTTTGACATTGATATTGACTCAAAAATAATTTTCCATATTTATAGAAACTTCCAATAAAGCTAGATATTTCAATGATTCATTGAATGATATCCATACATAATTTATTCTTGCTTGTTGCTCATAACCTAAGAAAAAAAGAGAAATTCTAAACAAGGGAGGTATTATAAAAATGTTAACATCCACCTAGAGCCCCGCAAGACCAGATTTATCACAGGCCCAAAAAAATTGGAATCATCTAACTAAAGCATGCTTGTATATGAATACGTCAGCATTATATTTTATCTCTCAAAAAATAATGGCCATTCGTTGTAGCTTCATGTTCCCCCAATTCTTCACGGAGCTGTTGACCCGTCCTAAAAGCCTGCAACGAAGTTTCCTCTAAATCTGTGTGTGGATCGACATTCGGAATGGGACAGCCATCCCAAGAGAAAACCCCCAGAAAAGCTGATCGAATAGTGAGTGGAAGTTTTGCAGTGTAGTCAATGCTTACGTTTGTGTGTCCTTTGGCTTCATAAGAACGCAGTTTCCGCCTGAGCTGCCTCCCTGATTGCATCTTCACGGTTTTTGCCATCCTAAGTAGTTATGTTTGCTTCTTTGTAGCTTGTACGTATCTCGACTCGACTCTTTGCCCCGTTCCAAGAGGCTCAGCTTTTTCCAACAGTCGTCTTGATTTGATTTCCTCCCTTATTTTTGAACGATCTACCAATTTGTCATCTCTCATGTTCGATAAAGCTCATCACTTCAACCTCGCCAGTTGCCAGATGGAATTTCAGCTTCATCGATAATACAAAACGTCAAGTACATGGGAAGGCTGGCTGACTCATCCTTCTATAAAGACTCTTGATGCTGATCTCACATTTTTCGCATGACTCAACACAGATGTATTCGCGATCCAATACTCCACTAATCGAATAATTTTTATCATATTTTGGACCCGAGAAACGAGTTCCATCTTTTTCCATTCCATTGTGGAATACTCAACGTTCTCCTATCAGAAATATATTTTATTTAAAAGGTCTTCATTCAAAAATTATAATTCGACTTTCAAGTATTTTGCATTCAATACAAGTTATTTAGAACCAGAATTTAAATGTTCTTTGAATTGTCAGAATAATTTTTCAGAGAGCTTCTTGCTGGAACAATGAAAACAGTACTCGTATATTACAGAAGGATGTAATCCAATAGAAGATTATCTTGTATTGATAAGGTTGATTCATAGAATTCTTTCTTGTTCAAAATTTTCCCAAAGAATTTAAAATATTGATTGAACATTTCAATGTAAGTTGAAAGATTTCTTATCATATTGATGAAATTCACTACTCATACATTCAAAAACAGTCGTAAAATTCAATTACTGGTTGGATATTCGTCATCAGGCTCTTCTCACTTCATAAATTCTGTCTACACTGGAGTAGAATAATACTAGATTTGAATGATCTTCTTTCCAGTTGAAGCGAATTCTCTATGTGACATGTAGTAATATGATGCAAAAGAAATTCCAAGTGAAGCAAGATAAGAAAAACATATCCGTTTATGGATGAGAGCTCGAATAAACTCTAGCTTGAAGTTATTTCACGAAGTATGAACTACGGAATGACCTTCATTCCAGTTGAACAGAATTTTCGATGTAACATGGAATAGAATGGGGATGCGAAAAAATTCTAGGTGAAGCAGGATGAGAAGAACATATCCATCCATGGATAAGAACTTGAAACTCCAGCTTGAAGTTACTTCAAGAAGTGCGAAGAATTGTACTGACAAGGAAATATAATTGCATTACTCACCAACTCATTTTCGTTGGTGCTGAGCTCCATTTTTATTCTTGTTAATATCATTTCTGAGTTATTGTCTGAGCTATTTCATGTTTATTACGTCCCCTGGAATCTCTATATCATCATTAACAATGCTTGAAAGGCATTGCTCTGCAGAAAGATTCTAATTAATTTGCTCCAGCTTTAGGCAGGCGGGCGGACCTGTTTAATAACGCTAACGCCAGAGAGCGAAAAATAACAGCAGTTCTCACTAGAGTAAATTAGATTCATAAATCTCTATTAAAAGTATAACGAAGTTAATAAAGGGAAAAATAAAAGAGCAGAAATTACATCTTTCTATTATAATTCTGAGTCGCGAAGGGTGCACTCAAGCGAAAGTTTTCTCATTCTATACTACACGGCGAGATTCTCATTGAACGGTGGAATACTCATTTTCATTGTTCTCTAATTGGAATCTCACTGAAAATTCTGATGATATTGGATTATATCACTCTATCTCTGAATCCCACTCAAGAACAAACATTGATTCGGTTGCATTCATAACATTCCATGCTAATTAATGTTTATGAACATTCCTTCAACCTAATTGTTCATTGCTCACCCTTTTACACTGAGAGACATTTTCCTCTGTTACCTTTTTCTGGAAATACTTTGTTTCCATATTTCCAATTTCAGAATCCATTCCCGATTGATAAAGTGACTTCTTTGAGTTTGAAAGAGTCAATTAGAAATTTTATTCTGAAAGTAAATAGTGGATACATTTTGGTTCATAGAGATATAATTCGAAGAAAATTGTCCATTCTCTTAGAAGGGTGACAAAATATTTCTAAGAGGAGAAAAGCAGCTATCAGCCTCTCTTATTAAAAATACCTGATTCGCTCAGATCCATTTCATTAAATTCATCATCATCACCATCATTATTATAACTCTATGAATGTCGTCGTGAAAATATGGTAAAACTAATTCAAATTTTTGTTTATCTCAATCCATTCTCATTATCAATGATAATATTGAATTATAATTCCTAATATCTTAATCTGGAATCATTTATTCATGAATGGATCATTTTAGTGAAGTCCATTGAATATTGCAATTCTTTGCTCACATAGGCTCTCGATACATAGAGATCTCACAACTCAATAGAGTTAGTCAATGTGGACATGTGATTTTGAGATCACGTAGAGCTTGTGAGAGATGATTAGGAGAAAGGATTTTTTATCTTATGATTAGAAGGTTGTACTTGTATGCCACTGATAAGATTTCCAGTAGAAAAGATGAGGACGGAAATGAAAGTAGTGCATTGTGCACAGTTGCCGGGATTTTCATGTTCAAGAGCGTGGAAATGTCTCTTATGAACAGGCTTGCTGCAGAGCACAAGTACGAAAGGACCCTACAACATTTCATTAACCCCGGCAAGAGGCACTTGAGAGGCTACTTTGTTAGTCATTCGTGAATCTTTCCTCAACAGCAGTTTTTTTCTTTTCTGAAAAATTAATAAAGTTTTCCCCCGTACCAGATGTTTTCTTCATTGGGGTAGTGACAAGATTGAGGAAGGGGTTGGGTTATCGCTCGTGTGGCGGCTCACTTCAGCAAACATCGTGGTCTCTCTCTCTAGCAACACAACATATTCTATTAGTCTCATCCCCCTTCAATTTGTATCCATGCGGGAAGGAGTGAGAGTGAGACTCGCCCACCCCCCACATCCCTTGTCGTCCAACCAAAGAGTCAAGAGAGACTGTTCGTTCACCCCTCGGCTTCTCTGCGAGTCTCTTTCAAGAGCTGGTTCGACTCACAACTTAGCTCGTAGCGCAACGCTCTAATGAATAAAAGATTTGCCGCAATTTGGACAGAGATTCTTCTCCGCTTTTGCTGCCATTATTTTGGAGCAAGAGTGCACATCAGTCCTTATTAGCAGCGGCTGCCCGTAGAGAGCTCACGCCTTTTAACAGCGCCCCCCCCCCTATCAACCAACCCCTCCACTTCCCACGTGCGTGCACGGATTTACAACTTTGAACCAAACCTCGCTTGTACTCCCATAAACACCTATTTCTCTTCCAAATTACTTCTGTGTTCGGATTCTTTTTTATCGGCCCAAAACTCCTAAACAGTATCCATGTTTAAATAATTTCCGGCGTCCAAATTAGTTGTGTTATCTCCAGTTTTCGATAAATAGCAGCTGGAAAATGAAAAAGAATGTTGCTAAAAGACTTTTCCTGCTCCACAGCACTGAAAATAAATTTGTGATTTCCCTTGCAACAACATTTCGCATTGGATTAAAAAAAAAGGATGCATTATTTTCGGATGATAGTTTATTCCAGAATAAATTTGTAATATAAAACGGTAGAATATAGTATATATAACTGTAAAATATAAAATGTAGAATAATAATATAATATAAATGTGTAATATAATCTCGAGTCATGATAATTACAACTTCACAGATGAATTTGTTTTTTTTCAGCCTGGAGAATTCCGCATTCTGATGAACAATGAATTTGGACGCAATTATCTGCTTCATATCTGCCGTGATTTACCATAACACTTTGGATGCTGGATTTGTATACGATGACAGGTAAGAGTTTTACTCATAGCACACATAACATTCATTTATCACATCACATTTCATCACTTGAATTTCTTCAACTGATGACAGTTCTCGAATAAAATCATATTCCAAGAATGATTTCATGCTCTTGAAGTCATGGAATGTGTCTTAAGTGATAACGGTGAATTGAATTGAAGAGATTCTGGTGATTTAGCTCCTAAAATTCAAAGCACAGATAAATTCGAAAGGGAACGATGTGACAAATCAAATAGCGTGAGCAATATGTCACCGGCAGCCTTTACTTTGCTATTAAACAGTGACGCTGAAAAACGACAAAATCCGAAGTAAGACGGGTTGAACACTCAGTGGAAAATTGCGTCTGAGAGAGGATTCTTTCACCTGTTGCTTTCGATTGCTACTGATTCGCTTAGAAGACTTTTTTAGGTAGCCTAAACCGCACTGCTTTCTCTCAGCTCCAACACAAATTGCTCAGCTATCTCAGTTTTTACGTTCCAACTCGAGAAAAACATGTCAAGTGGTTGTAATACTCTTTTGTTACGTGACTCCAAAAACCTTACTTAATTTTCTAGACTAATCCATGAACTCTATCAACTATAATTTACTCATAATTATTCTAAATTTGATCAAACTCATAATTTGTTCAAGCAGAACTAAGAGTCACAATGCCATCAGAGAAAAGTGCTTGAAAAACTGCAATGATCTTTTCATTATTTCACACACTATAGAATGAAGCAAGAACTTAAATTTAGAGATGATATGAATCAATCAATCAATTTTCAAAGTGTATCAGAGTCAATCTCTTTAGGCAGAGGTCAGAAAGTCTAGAATCATATTACATTGTTATTTCACTCATTATATGCTCGATTGTTTGAGTCAAAAATATTTTTGATTGATTGAGAGGAAAATATTCACTTCTGATATTAATTATATTAATACTTATTATAATTTCACTCATATCCCTTAATAAGTACTAAGAGTATAGAAAATAGATACAAAGATTGATAATTTTCATAGCGAGCCAGCATTTGTTCTAGACATTTTTTAATGTCGCATTTTCAGTATGATATTGCTGATTCTGTGATTGGTTCGACTCCCATGTCTAACATGGCATCAATTATTTTATCACCCCTCAACACATTACTCACACCCACTTCATAGATTTACTTGAGCATCAATAGCTAAAAGCTATATTTTACATTAAAAAAGCTACATAGTAAATCCATTTCATCAGTAAAGTTTTGATGTACAGTACCTGTGTGAGGGCTCTCGTATAAAAACATGGTTTTATTCTTATCATTTGGTCTGATATAATCTTATTCAATTGAAAAAAAATCATAAAACATGATCATAACTAATAAAGTGAAATGTTATTGGAAAAAAACCTTCTCACTTATCATTGATGTTGATTGAAAGTTTGATGATAGCAGTCACATCCCCAGTGCTAATGTGACAGTCACATCAACTTTCAGAACCGAAGTAGATTCTAGGCAGTTGAAGAAGCACTCGTGCTGTATTCTGAAAGATACACCCTCAAAGCGGACATGAGGTTATTGAGAATAAATTATTCTCCAGTGTAGGCTTGCACGTTTTTATCGCCATGAGGAACTCTGGTATTCATTACACCATAAATGGTAATGCCTCTCTCAGCTGCCTTCTCATTTGACTACAGAGTAATTCGAAACCCATCCGGAAAGAGATAAAATTGAGAGAGCTGTAGAAAAAAAAGATGAAGAAAATTGGAACGCGAATTGAGAAGAGAAGCAGATCTGAGCTGATGAATAATGCAGATTCGTACACCCTGTCTTAACCCTTAATTCCTTTCTCTATTCGCTTGTTCTCGGCTCCGCAGCACACTCTTGGACCTATCTCAATAATTTCATTCAAGAATAATCCGGATGGCCTCCTCACCTTTGTTCCATTTTCTTTATTTTCCACCGTTGTCCCTGTACAAAACTCCATCAACATTTCTTTACTTTCTCAATAATTCCATTGAAGAATAATCCGAATGGCCTCCTCACCTTTGTTCAATCTCCTTTATTGTCCACCCTGTTCAAATCTCCATCAACATTCCTCCACTCTCTTCGAACTTTCATCCACCTCTCAAGGCGACTCCATTCAAGGCGATTATTTTTTTGGAATGAAATATTCGAAGAGTATTAATAAAGAGTATGATCACCAATCGGGGTGGAATTAACGTTCTGGCAAAGCTTTAATGAACGGACATTGTTGTCTGATCAATCATTCATCACTTTAACCAATATTTTCCTAACTGAGAACGAAGTACTCACAGTTTATTTCCTTTCGGAATGAATGTACCCGGAGAGTACTAAACACCAATCGGGTGGAATTAGCGTTCTGGCGTTGCTTTGATAAACGGACAGCTGTCTGTTCTGTAATTAATTCACGGCTGAACCCAGCCTTGTCTTTTGATTGCTGGGTAAACAATGGGTGAGACTATGTGCAGTGCAGGCATGGTCCGCATTCCACAGAGTATAACAACGCATCAAGAAAGATGAGACGCTTTTGTCTTTGTGATCCGAGATTGCGCTGGAAAGGCAGTCTGACTTGACGGACGAAAGCTATCCGGCTCGCCCTTAAGCCCTTGGTCGGGGCTGGGAGAAATCAGCCTGCACAGGGCTCACTAAGCGGCTTTGAATCGCTATTAATTTCTCCTCCCTCGACTCTGTGTATCGGGTGAGCCCTCTTTTCAAAACAGAGCGCGCAGCAGACGCCAGCCTGAGATAAAACTGGTTGCCGACTCGGCTGTTTCTGCGGAGCGCCGCTTGTCATGTATGATAAGAACACTGAGATTGCTGCATCAATGGCTGAATAAGGAGGATTATCTCCTCGTGTTATTAGGGAATAGCTTACGAACAAAATCGAGGAAATGTTTGAGTTAGAGTTTCTCTAAAGTCTAAACTAATGCTGCTTTCATGTACGTTCTACACTCTATTCTAAATCAAAGGTCGAAATACTTGTTCAATTTAAAATTTCATTTAATTTTCACCCATTCCTTTAGGCAGATCTAAATTATAACAATATAATTTGAGAGCCCAGAACTGTACGTCTACCGAATTTTGACGAATAATGTAGTCCAATTCATTTTCTTTTCAACGATATTAATTAAAATTTAGATAATGTTTTAACAACACATTTTCACTTTAATATGGAAATTCATAGCTTGATGAATGATGTAACAAAATTCATCCCTAACGAATGTGAACGCAGCATTTATCATATTAACAAGAGCATTTCATTATTATTAGATTACAATTTATTCCTTAACATTGATCTGGACATCATGTATATAATTATTATGGAATATATGCTACAAATCATAAAAAAATCATTACCGTACCAATGTTAGATTCACCTTTGTTCTTCAGCTATGAATGCTCATTTTAATTGTAAAATCATCTTTACTATGGAATGAGCAGATGAGAATCTACATTTTTACTGAATATATGGAAACGTTGAACTTAATTTAATTTCTATTAATTGAAATCCAATATTTTAAAATAAAAGTTAACGTAATGATTCATTAATTGTGGTTCAAGTACAATATACGCAGAGAGTGGCATCTGGTATTATCAACAATGTCCGAATTAAGCTTCCAATAGCATAAAAATTATTATGCGATAGGCTATGTGCCATCAACGCATGAACTTATCCATGTGAAATGTTATATTGTGGACCGAGAATCACTTTCAAGATCGATCAGTACAGGGCTCATTTCCTGCACCATAACTCGTTGCCCAGAAAGCAATATCAATGTTCCTTGTCTACTGCATTCTCCATTCAAATATGCTCAGTCCCGTTCCCCTTAGAGTATATTGCAATACGACATGAATGAAATATAGTTCAGGGATCATTGTTTCCACAAAGTTAATTAAAGCGACCAGCTGGGTAGCGCGTAATTTAGCACTCTCTGCTGGGTAAAATTACTCCCTGAAACTACAGGCTAGGCTTCAGGTAGTAGGCTAAGTTCAAATTCAATACCTGCTGGAAGTCTTCGAACAAAAGGTTTTGCAATTAAGAAAATTCTTATATAAATGCACATCAAACTCAATTGAATTTGACAGTCAGCTCAATTACTCCGTAACGTTTTATGGAGGGATTGGAAATTTTCCAACGGAAAATTCATTGACTTAATACAATATTGAAATTCATTCAAGTATCATTCTATCAATTTCCCTCCTTTCTAGTCAGCATCTGCTTTCCTGAATCATTATTATGAATTATTTTTTCAATTCCACGCATAGTATTTGTTTATTGTTAAGAATGGATCTAACCCATCCAATTATAATATTCAACTAACGCAAATAGTCCCATTTTCCTTGTCTGCTTCAACTGTTGTAGCATGGCCACCTAGGTGGCCCTGGTTGTAGTTTATAATAAAAATCTCCCAATGGTAAACCACAGTTGGAACTATGACATTAAGATTTTGAAATAATGAAACTATGATTTTTGAAATATTATGTTATTGTCTCGTCACTTTTTAGACCAGGTACCCAAACCAAGTCCACTTTTAATAAAAATATTTTTCGAACTACGAATTCAATTCTGTGTTGGAATTGATTGTGTCGAATTTGTGATTTATTGTGTCGGAAAAAAGAAAGAAAATCAATATTTTAGTGAAAACCACACCTTTTAGAATATCCTACTTTTCTCGTCAGTTACCAAGGTGCCTACGTTGTAAAACCGTCAGAAATCAGAATGCATTGTTTGAAGGGTGATGCGATATCATGAACGAGTAGATTATCGCAAAAATATTCAGCCGGCAGCAGCCGTGACGTTGTCATGGTGATGAAGCAACAAATATGGTATTCAGCTTTTTGCGATGCTTCATATCAAGTTTCCGTTCTCTGCTCATATATGGGGAGGTCAAAATGACGATTTTCAACGCTCCATAATTTTGCTATCATGACTCGAATGATCAATTCAAATTCATTAATTAATTGATTGATTAGATTACAGTTCTGCCTACATTCTTGATAGATTTTGATTGAAACGTATTGTGAGATGTTGAATGAGTTTGCGGAATGAGATGCGTATCATGTTATTTAAAGACCATTGGATGTTAGAAATTGATAGGTGAAGGTATTAAATATCTCTACAGATGCTCTTATCATTAGTAATCAACGCTTTGCTCTCCAAATATAACACATAATAGATAGATAGATAGATAAATAGATAGATAAATGACTTTATTTTTCACTTTCACATTACAAAAGTGCTGTGGGCGAAGTTGAGGCATACAGTTCTCATAATGGTAGATTAAGGTATTAAATATCTCTACAGATGCTCTTATTAGTAATTAACGAGTCGCTCTCCAAATACAACACATTATAACTGGATTAAAGGGTTTCATATCGCATACCTTTTAGAACTGCATACATTCACTGTTAACATTGAATTAGAGTAACCTGTATCAGAAAAGCAGAACCAGAATAACTAAAGTCATCAATATGAATAGGGGAAGCATATTACTGAAGAAATTCGGATGACATTTGATGGAATTTTATAGGTTATTGGCTTATAATAAAACAAATTCAATTCGACTTATAGAAATGACTTTTCAATTTCCCTTATGTAGCTCAATTTTTCATATGTTATCAAGGATATCAATTTGACAAGGATACTTAAAGTTATTATACAGCAACCGATATTTGATCATCCGAGTTCAAATGGGTTCTTGAATAAATGTAAATATTACTCATTTTCAATAATTCTCATTGTTATTTCATGACATAGACTAGTCCTCCCTATATCGATCTAGGTAGCTCCTTAGATAGCCCACAGTCCTCCCTAGATCGTTCAATAAATTTGATATTCACATTAAATAACATATACAGTTTCCTTCTACTTCTCGATCTAATGTTTTTAAAGAGTATTTTTCAAATCTCAAAATTTGGTGTTGCTGAATGTGAATCATCTCTCATTCAACTCTCTTCATCTTTTATTTTCGTAGCATTCACTTTCTATTTTCCTATATTCAAAATAAAAATTCAAGGTTGAAATAAGAAATTTCCCTTTGAAGCCCCCTTATTTCCCTCGCTATTTCGATGATGAGACGAAGGATGATACGCATGGAATCATGAAGCAATAGAAGCAATTATCTTTGAGATGCGAAGTAATTGGATGTAGGAGAGAAAGTCGAGCTTCCAAGTGATGAGTATTCCGGAATGGTCGTGCTAGTCACTGATGAGCGGTGAAACAGGGAGTTCTGAGAACGAACGCACTGCAGCAGTCAATTATCCACGAATAAAGATCTTGA
The DNA here is from genome assembly GCA_017141395.1 of Laodelphax striatellus. Taxonomy (NCBI): domain Eukaryota; kingdom Metazoa; phylum Arthropoda; class Insecta; order Hemiptera; family Delphacidae; genus Laodelphax; species Laodelphax striatellus. The sequence continues at coordinate 18,199,960 of CM029533.1, forward strand.
AGATGAGCGCGACGACTGGTGACTGAGAAAGCACGTTTCTCAGCCGAAATTATCCCTGTTTCTTGACTGAAAACGCGCGTTCGTTGCTAGCAAGCTCCCTGTTTTATTCAGACCGAATTCCCGCGAGAGCTGGTGGCCCCACATGCTAATTCACTAGCATGCTGGTGGCGGCACGTATTCGGGAGCAGTCTAGGCAGGGGAGTCTTGCAATGAATGGGGGTTGACACCGTCGTCATGATCTCAGCATCTTAAATAACGGCTGACGATAGTGATAGCATAGCAGAGCTATTGGAGGGAAAAACAGGGAATTAGAAGGACTGATGAAGAGATGGTTGACGGGGTGAAGAGGTGAAGATGGTGAAGAGGTAGGGTTGTTGGAGGTAGACGGTGATAGAGTGAAAGAGTTGAATGATGTGAGATGGGTGAAAAGTGGGATAATATTGAATAAAAGAAGGGTAAGGAGGTATTTAAGGATAAAACGTGAGAAACGACAGAAGAGGATTGAGGAAGACGAGGCGTTACCTACTCTATATCATCGATCTCTACTGATACCCGTGGCGAAGCGTGGTATACTTATTTGGTCATCGCCTATTTATAGGAAATATACCCGGCGATGACCAAATGAGTATACCATGCTTCGCAACTAACTAATACAACTGTATCAGTTAGAAATCGATGCTCTTTATGAATAAAGCTGTTTTGAGTTATTTTGCCACAGATTACTATGTTGATTATTAATATTATAGTCTAGTGGATTTCTCATTATATATTATATAAAGTGGTTTTCAGTTCTTTCGCCGTAGATTACTGTGTTGATGATTAAAGTGTAGTGGATTTTTGCTCCAACTACGACCAATAAATTGATGATTTCAGAAATGCGTTTCATGTGAATCACAAATTCTGAGAGTTCACTACTTATTTCTCTATTTTGAAGAACTAAGAATTTCAGAATATTATAATATTTGTTGATAATATTATGTAATTGTACAGTAATCGAATGCAACAACACAAACTTCATTCAGTTCTCCCGCATTTATCAGTTGACTGATCTGATTTTGAATCTATCGTATTATCAAAATATTGCAGTATGCAGCGTATCATTATTGGCTAGAAATCATCATAAATCCAATACGACGAATGCCATAAATACGACGAATATCATAAATTAGGCTCTCAACCTGTAAAATAAAAAATACTATGAAAACAGGTTTGATTAGAAAATGGAGTTTATCAGTCCCTTCGACAAATTTATCGCATTTATCAAAATGTCAGAATGAAAATTAGAGAATGATGTTCTCTTTCTGATTAAAACGGAATTATGCGTCACAGAAAAATGTATTCAATTCACAGATATTCGTCCAATAATTTCAAAATTTAATAATTGACCTGCCAGCGTTTTATTGGAATTAGATAATCACGAGTTGAATACCATATTATTAATTCGAATATTTCACAGCTGAGAAATGCTTCAGAAATTATTTTCAGTTTGACGAAAATGAGACCCTCCCGAAATTCCGTTCAGACGCTCCAGAATCTCCTTTACTCTCGCTGTCGTTTTTGGCAACATCTCTTTCCAACACAGATTCACCTTCTCTCTCGTTCATCCAATCTTGCTTCATTCCAACTCAGTGGAAACTCACTTTAAATTCCTGTAATTAGGTGGCTGGGAATAAACTGCTTCCGCACTGGACTTGGTTCCTCCAGCTTCCCGCTCTGACTCGCAGCCCCCATTGGAGGGGATTCTTTCCCCTTGGAAAGAGTTAGTCGAGCACTCTTCGTTCCACACTGTAAGCCGTACCGAGAACAGTAATTTGAGAGTGTAGCACTGAATAAATTATTAAAAAGACTTGGGAGCTTTCCACTTTTTCTTTCTCTTTCTTCTACGGTAGTTGTGTCTCCTTTTTTGAAATCCAATTCTTTCTCTACACATTCCGTTGAATCATCACCTTCTTTCCCTTTCACACTCCAGTTTCATCTCTTTATTTCTCTCACAATTTCGCGTCTCCTTCCGATCACATTCAAAACAGTATTTTTCCTATGGTCTTATTAGTATTCAGTTAATAACTAACTAAATTTCAATTCATGACCAGTGTGAGAGAAGTTTCATATTCCCATTTTCATTATCATAATTCTTGCGATGATCGATTGGAAAATTGCTCTTTCATTTTGTAATTAGCCTACCCCACATACCAGCTAATCCAGGAGATTATAATTCAAAAATAAATCTAAGCAGTTTTTGAATTTTAATTCAATCAAAAGCTAATCTTGTGTCTACAACTTATGATAAACGGACTATTTTAAAAACTTAATTTTGGATGTTGTGATTCATAGATTTTATACAATCATAATATCAACTATCGTTCTAATATCTTACATTATTCTTTTATTGGTGGGATGATAACTTCCCATCAGGTTCTACTAAACTTATGGTCATCATAAGTCACAAAAAAGGACACAAAAGTAACTGACCTTCTCCAATGTTATTATTTATCTTATGTTGTCAATCTTATGTTATTTATTCGTTTATTATTAATATTATCATTATAATTATTATCATCATAGTTATAATACATTTCAACTGAAATACAGTACTTTCTTGGTGAATGTTGATAGTTCATAATATTTTTCTAAGATGTGTGAATTCCAATTCCGTAATACGTTTCGGGGTGGATTGAGAAGTCATAAGAGTACTGTTCCCAATCTTTATATATGTGCCACTGCTAGTCACAAACATAATTTAGAAACCAGAAAACAATGCATCTGGAAAAAAGAACGATTTCCAGCTTCTTTCAACTTCCACATCCACTCATATAAACATCATCAATACGTAAGCTTCAATTCCGTTGTACTCATGCATGTAATAACTTGATAACTTCAGTCGAGACCTGGCGATTTCTCTGGGACTCGAATTCGAAAAAAATCGGCTCCCGAGGGAAATCATGGCGAGCTTTCCCTGTCCTGTCGTGTTACTCTCATAACTTCCATTGAAAAAACAATTTCGAATTTTAAATCGGCTTTATGGAGTTTTCCACCCACAAACCAACAAGTATTGTCCTACTTTTGTCGTTCAAATTCTTTCACATACAGTAGCAGTTGAACCCGATCTGATGCGGTTTGATAGCTTGCCTGTTTTGAATTTTCTAATCATTGTGTAGATCTAAAACGTAGTTGAACTTTATTTGTGATCTTGTTCACTTTTGGAGAGATTTGAATGTATTTATTCCATGTATTGTGCTCAATTTTACGTACGTTATGAATGTTTTCTCGTATTCATTAATTAACTTGCTGTGGGCAAAATTTTGCAATTCAATCACAACCTAATTTAATAATAATGTTGTATCTATTTCAATAAAGGTGGAGATTGGGATATCTCATGTTAATCAGTATTACCAGCATAACAAATATGAATAATTGAATCAGTATTCCAGAAGGTTTGAATTACTTCATACATTTATAATAATATATCTTAATATATAGTCAAGTCACATTAATCCAGGTTTAGACTTTTAGTTCAAATTGAATACCAATAAATATTATTCTAGTCCATTTCAATAAATTTCAAACAATCAGAATGTCAATTTTAACATCCTTAACATTATTGATTATTATATATTAACATAGGATGAAACACTAAAAAATATTGTCAATTCCAATATTCTATTATCAAGTATTTAACATTTAGTACTGTTGAAAATGTGACTGGTGTAGTGACGTAACCGCGGTCCAGTGCTGTTAACAATAAAGTAGTGGAATTGACAATATCTTCTAGTGTTTTATTTCATCATGGAGTTCCAGAACATAAATAATTTATATTAACATATTTGAATTTCAACATAACAATATTGTTAAAAAATAGAGTTTTACCTTTGTACGATTGTACGCTTCGTAACTTAAATATCATTCAAAAAATGAAATGTGCTCCACAGTAGAGGCATATGTTTAAACTGATGATATTCCAGGAACAATTTCCAATAACCGTCTACAAAAAATATATTTCAAGAGGAAACTACTGGAAGAATGAATAAAAAACTTATATCTCGAACGTGCCGAGTTGTATTGATATTTCATCCTTTTAATGAGTTGCTCTCTACAGTGAATTCTATTATTGAATAACAACAGAAGAGTATTGTGACCCTTTATAAAGATCATGGAAACATTTTAACAAGCTAAAATTCTGTGTGCTATAAATTTTCTTCAAAATTCTATATTTTATAAAAGTTATAAGTGATTTTGGTGATATTTTTTGTGTTTTGGAATATTCTAAATCAGAAGAACTTTCAAAAATGTAAATTTCAGTGGATTTTACCAAGAACTACAACAATTTCCCATCGAGGAACATTGAGGTTATTTTGCCGGTGGAACTTCCTTATGGGACTCCCCACCAGTTATGGCATACGCTAATAATAATAAAGAACTGAGTTTTTCGGTTTTCCCTGTTTGAAAAGGCGCTCAATTATGCAATCGTGGAACTCCTCACTAATAAAAATTCAGAAGAGCACAATTATTTTCAAACCATTAGCAAACGACTCGTCTCAAAGCGTGATGATATTCTTTTCCTTCTCCAACTAATCTTGCAAATCACTAATGGTTTGAAAAATACCAATGTGAACTTTCCATTATATTTTTATCTTATTTCTGGAGTAATTGGTCTTCTGTGCTCGTTATTTGAACCGCAATGAATAGATAAAAGATCATTCAATACTGATATTACTTTCTTTCTATGAATTTGATCTTTTCCATAGAAGAGTGGGTTGATGTCAGTGACTGAACTGTGATAAAAATGTCTTCTTCCAAAATGTTTGAATAAATAATTATAAACGAATAGTACATTTTTGTTATACATGCCATAAATTGGCATGTATAACAAAATCGGGAATGTGCAATTTGATGAGGAAAAATTAATATTGATAGATTTAAACTTGCCATGCGAATCCATTCAGATGGATTCACAAAGGCACGAAATACAAGTTACAGTTTCTATGGTAATGGATACAGGTTATTCATAATCATGGTATGAATATTATCCTATTCAATTCTGATGAGAGTCATAGATGTTGAGTATGTTCGAGAATGAATTCATATTTTCTTATACAAGAAATATTTTTGCTCGTTGAGAAATCCATGAATATGAATACTCGACTTACAATAGATCATAATCATTAGCTGAAAAGGTCAATGGTATTCCAATCTAGTTCTATAAATCCTGAGTTCTCTCAAGTATATTTCTGTTGTAGGTGCTTATTTGAAGTGAACTCGTACACTCCTCGCAGCTAGAACTGATTCAACGAGTTTTATTGATTCGAATTGGTTGGGTTGAGTGGGTGATTGATGAAACCAGATGTATTCAGTTGCAAATACACACGCCATCAAATCACAGTGTAGAGTGATACGGGTGGTGTGGGAAATCAAATGAGAAATGAGTTTTGGAGGAGGCGGTGAATGAGTAACGATCAAATCAACTCCACTTACTAGTTTTTTAGGTCGGAAGTGAATTGGAGCTCATTTTGAACAAGCGCGACGTGAGCTTTTGATTCGCGGGAAGTTCTTGATTTATCTTTTGATTGCGACTGCGACCACATGCAATAACTCAACAGAAAGTGTCTAAGACGACGAAGGTGTGTATAAAAGGAACCCTTTCGTGGGGGGAGCCACTGAAGGTTTCACCCCGAGCAAAGCAAAACGCACAGGCTTCTTTCTCCTGAAAGGCCGACACTTCTAAGTCTTTCACAGAGTTAAGAGCTGGTCTCTGAAAAAGTTTCAGTCTCTTTTGAAATGTTGGAACTTGCCTCCTCTCTCCACCAAAGTATCGTCTTTCATAAGGCTCACTGATCTCTTGCTAAGATTACGACTTTTTCTGGCTTCGACCTTTTTCTGCCACTGTATCGTTGCCAGCCAAAGCAAACTGTGATTCCAAGGGGAGTCGACTCAGTTCGCACACAATCCTCTTACAATGGCAACTAACTGAAAAGTGAATTCCCTTTCATCAGGGATCAAATTTTTCTATTGAAACATACTTCTATTTACTCTATCCATTCAAGTGGTGAAGGAAATTGATCTTTTGAGTGACAAATCAAGTACGCTTTGAAAACTATACAATAAGTCAATTAGAGATTTCTTTTTATATCATTTGATGAAATCATTTCAATGAAAACAATCCACTTCAATTATTCAAATTCCTTTTCATAAGAATTGATAGGTTTTGATTGAACACTGTGAACAAATTACTTCAAAAATGATCCATCCAAACTTTCATTGTAAGGAAATATTACGAACACAAGGATTTTCCCAACACTGATTCACTGAAACCTGAAGCTCCTGCATATATTCAATTAGCTGTTGTAACCGTACAAAGTATCCATCCATTCTAAGCAACATTATTAGTAATAACAACAAAATGTTAACCACCCCAATGTTCAAGACGGAGTTAGGAGTGTTTTTTTTTTGGCGTCGACAAGGGTGGTTTGCATTCATGAAGAGAACAGGAGTTGATGTGTTATTCAGGCGCAGCCAACAACAGACAAGGCTTGAGGATAACTAATGGAAAAACTCACGGCTCATTACCCGATTGCGTAAGTGGCAACAAAAAGTTATCAGCGTCTCGCCAGAAACAGTACAGCAACCCCACAAGTTTGTGCTAGAAACAGTACTGCAACCCAACAAACTTTCACTCTTTCAAACCAAACCACACTGCAAACTACAACACTCGTCTTGTTTCAAACCCCAAGTATTCTTCGTCTGGCGCATGCGCAATTGCATTGTGTCTGTTTGCTAACTCACAAACAATACCCGCAGGCCTTGCCTATTAAGGCTAACTCAACTTCAAACCACTTTCACCCCGTTTAAGCTTGTTTATTGTAACAGCCGAACTTCAGCCGAGCTGTATAATGTGCTCAACTAATTATAATTAGAGAGATGAAACTCTATTTCAACTTCTCCACTCATACATCTGTGCCCTTCCTCTAGAACAGTTGGTCTATATTTTTGCATAAGTTCTCGCAATAAACTTGTGTCAGAAGTTGACTCTTTAATCTTGCTGTAGTGTGGCTTTCTCGTTCAGTTTCATCATTGTCATTACAACAGCTTCTTGACTTGCATTTTTTTTCCTTTTTCAATCCTTTTCTTCATATTCCCCTTTTTTCTTGTTACAGCTCTTATTTATCTTCATCTCAACATTCTATTTCCATTCGTTTTTCATACTTCTCTCATTCCAAATTTTTCTCTAATTCATCTTTCTAATTCATTTTTCTAGTTCATCTTATGAATTTTATTCCAATTATGAATTTATTAATAATTTTAATAAATTGATTGATTATTTAAAACATTAATTAATTTATTAATAGATTTATTCAAATTTATTAATAAATTTTATTCCACTACATCTTCACAATCCCTTTTCTTCTCATTCACAGTCTCTCATCCATCAAATCTCTCGCACCAACCACCTTTTTCACACGACAAAAAAGATCTAGCGATATTCAATACGATCAAATTGAACACAATACAATCCTCAAGACGTGTTTGTTTTCCGTTCAATCCATAGGCATTTCTCGACCGTCAATCGTGACTGTTTAGTGAGGGTTTACTCGGTTTACTCCCCACCTGAATAAACTTCGCAAGCTTCAACTTCAGTCATAGCAGTCACTCTTCACCTGAATGAATTGAAGAACGAGGAGTTGTACATTGATTTAATCTCGAGACAATAGTAAAGGAAGAATAATGCCGCCTGACGGAAGGGCGTGGCTCAGTGATAAGACAGGAGAAGGAAGAATTGAATTTCGGTTCTTTATTGGCCATTGTTACCGAACAAGATGACTTCTTCTTCTCCTCCACCTTCCTCCTCTTCCCTTCCTGCTTCTTCTCCTTGCTTCCACCTCTCAATAGTAATTTGCTCCTCTTCTAAGACAAGCTTCAATAGTCATTCGATATCCGGTCTGTCCCATTGCATTTGGTCCTGTTCATAGAAACAGCATCCATAGCTTATTGCTCTGGAAAGACGAAACTCGGTTCATCTTCTTCCTATCAGTGTTCTTTTATATTGCTCTTCTCTTTGGAAATTCTATACATTCGTTCAATACATTTTGGCGCTTCAAATTACGCTCTTCAGAAATTCAAATATCTCTGAAATAGTCTGTTCTTTACTGACTATTTGGATCATTGAAGCATAGCGGAGAATGCGAGTTCAAAAATTCTACTCAGACAGATCTAAATGATTTTCATAGATGAATTAAAATTCCATTACTTTTGCTGAGACAATATACAGAAATATATTAATGCGATGAATGTTTGAATGCCGCTATAAACTCATAAATCCCAGCCAATGCTTAGTATTATAAACATCCAATTTCTACACATAGAATGATTTATTTCAATTATATCATTTATGAATGATCATTCAACCCATTCAATTGGTTTCAGATGGAATACTAATACCTGATTGATTCCTCAATTATGTATCCCATCACACATTTAAACCAAGAAATAACCCAAAATACTGCAGCGGAGCACTTGCTCAATCTTCTTTTCAATTAATTAATTGTTCACAGTTTATGATCTACATTCAATATTCCTTCATCTTTAATACAACTTAACTCTTTGAGCTTGAATTAAACGAATAACCAGAAAAACTACTAATAACTAGAAAATGTTGATCACAACAATCTAAACAACTAAATACATTGTGAATACAAAATGAAAATTTTCTTCTGCGTAAACATGTGTCGTTTTGGAAACATTTCTGACATTACAATACCCAACATAGCAGTTCCAAATAATGTATGCGAATTTTTTAGAAATGATAAAATAAAATTCAGTATTGGACTAATTAACGTATATGTTTTTCATATTTCCCATTAGAGACCATTGGTGAGGCGGAACACCCGAGAGGGTCTCCCCGCCAAAAAAAGCCATAAGCTCAATGATAATAACACAATTTGATCTCATCTCAGACTGGAGAGTATACAAAGACGATGAGCTCAAGTAGGGTTCTTAAGAGCCGAAGGGTTTTTCGCATCATTAGCTCCTTTTCGATTGATACGATGACCCTAAACCTGATCAAAACAGTCACAAAGTAAGAAGCTTTTTCCCTGTTCATCGGGAAAACTCTGACATTGTTGATCAGTAACTTCTCAGCAGAGCTTACCATCTGCTTTTTGGATAAGGTCTTTCTCATAAACAAGAGTTTCAGCTTGTTCCCTACAGAAAAGGAATGGCTAAGGGCCTTAAGCCGGGTAACGAGCTCACAACAAGAAATGGAAGGATTGTAAATGGATATCCTCTAATTTCAGGGGATTTTCTTCTTTGAGAGAGAAAAGTAGCTGTTGGCACTAATAAAAAGACTGCAGTTTAAATGGATCTGAAAGCCTCACTAGAGTCTGCTAATTCTTTACTGCACGGTAAGCTCATTAGCAAGCCAGGTGAAATTTTGTTGCCTGGATGCTCCATACATTTTTTCACTATTTACACATTCATGTATGAACTCCGGTATCCGAACGGTTTTGCACTCGTGAGTGAGATTAAAAGTTTGCGTAGCTTCTATTCGTAGGATTTAATAGAATGCAGGTACTGTAAACAGATTATTCACCAGTGGTACACAGAATAAACATTCGAATTTGTAACTGAAAGTCGTTTCACTGCGGCATTCTCTCTACTCATGATTATGCAATATTTTGTATTGACTTCCAATGTGAACGGAGCTTCTGTTTTCTCCATGATGTACGTCCCTTGAAGATGTTTAATAAAGTTCAAATAGTTTAATACGGTAGTAAGTAAATTATCCACTAGGTTTCGAACTAGGCCTTAATAGAGTAATATTAGAGTAATATAAGAATATTCCCAACGTGTACTAGTAAAAGGTAAAGGCTACTTATACTTAAAAAACTCACATCTTATATTTTATACTTCAGTCATAAAACTTTTCAGAATTTTGGTGGTGAAGTAATACACCTACATTTGCTCATATTCATTAAAATGAAGTTTTTGCATAATAATTGTTTATTTCATTCAGTTTACCTTTGATAAGGGGAGTCGGCCTATCAGAAGAGTTATAGAATACGAGTTCATTCATATACACGTTGTTTTCAATACATTGCAATTACTACCTTTGTAGACGTTTTAATTTGCACCGAAAAATGAAAGTTTGTCTGAAAAACGATTTTTTTTGCTACTACATATAATAATACTGTATGTTCAAATATAAACCATGTTTTTTGTATAGAATGAATAGATGCGAAATAAACATTAAAATGAAGTTTATCTGAATTTTTTTTTTAATATTGAAAATAATCTTATACATTTTAAATGCTTATTAAGTTTTGTGCGAAAACGTCTAATAGAATATTCAGTATATTTTAATATATTTGTAATTGGTGAAAAAAGATGTAATGTAATATTTTGTACTGTGGATCAAAGACGTTGAATATTCTTATTATATTGAATATAATAAGTGACTGAAATGAAATCACAAGCTTCCACCCACAAAGCTCATCCCCAAAATAATCTTTATCTCTGAGCAGAATTGGAAACTTGTCATGAAGAAGCTTTGAAACTCAGTTTGATTCAAAATAGACGCTCAATAGCCACAGACACTATTTAAATGTCACTCGATAATTCGACTCCATTGTGCTAATGATGCCGGCGCGTTGGAGCGAGCGAGAGCGATTGGCTCTCTCAAACAAAGTGCACGATACAAATCTTTGATGTTTGTAACTGAATTCACTCATCCCGACAACGAAACTCCCCGGGGGAGGCAAAGCTGTCCCAAAGTGAGCATGCCTAATCTATTTGCTGCGACACTCTGACAGGCCTTTACACTCGACTCGACTATAGACTTCCTTCCCCCTTCCCACCGCACCTTAGCCCACTGTTAAATTGGACGTCTAATTTCAGGCACCTTGTAATCTTCTGCCGGCTTAACTCATTCAGAAGTACAGTTGCAAATTGCCTGATATTCTCCATGAATCTTTGATGTGATGTGTCAGCTCTAATATGTCACAAGAGCCAAGAGCTTCCCGTCCGTTCTTGATTAACACATCCGCATGGCGACGGGATTAGTTTGATGAGGCAGAGATAAAAAGTGATCACTGCTGCTTTTATTTCACATCAATAGAGTTCAGTAGAGATTCCTCTGCTGTTAAAAAACGTGATGAAAAGTATTGAACCAGATGAATAGAATCTTATCGATCGGTTTCTACATAAATATAAATATAATTATTTGTGAGTTTATTGAATTTTATATAGAAGGAATAGGGAAAACTGCAATTCATTACCAAAATACCAATTCACATTATTGAGGTAGTTTTATTTTGCAAATTGTGGGCTGATATTGTCCTTTTTATAAAGAACTCCCCTCGCTCACACTATTATAAATAGTCCTCCCACTACTAATAAAATCAACTGGGAAATGAAGGTGAATGAGATGAGCTGCGATGTGAAGACTAAATAAATTATTCTCTGTATATTTAATGATGTATAAAAATGATGTTCAATATTCTGCGCTTCTCATCTGGGCAGAATGTTTTATTAAAAATGCTTCCCATTATTATTGAATTATTCAATATTGGGTGATTCATCATCCCTGGTTAGATTTTGTGAGAACTTCCTTTTCAAAAAAAGCTCTTATTCAAGTGTTGTAGTTCATTTCAGGAGATTCACATTGGAGCTTTTGTGTTTTTGATTTATCAATTTCTCTTGTGAGAATCCTTCATAATATTATTCTCCATCCTGATAATAATCTGAATCTTGATGAAGAAATTATCCAATTATTTGAAGATTCAATATTTCAACTTTATAGTTCAGACATCGTATGTATCATAAAGCTGAGCTTCATGATACAGAATACTAACTTCAACTGAACAGTGAATATTCAACTCACCCACTCTCCATTCTCATTATGAATGAATAACTCTGTTATGAATTCATAATATAAATCACTCACTTGATTCGCACCACATGCTAGCTTGAACTTTCTACCACACAGAGTAATCAAATCCATTCCTGACCGTCATCAAAAATTCTTTTTAATTTCCGTCGGAGTGCAGGGATGAACTCTCAGTTATTCAAGTGGTAGCCACATGGCAGATAATAATACTGCACATAGAAGGGCTGCTCAGGCTGTGCTGGGTTGTCGGTTGCAAGGTTGTGTCAGTCGCTAAATTGGATCACAGTGTAATATCCGTTCTCCCAGCATAGCACGGTCTCAAACCGCCAGACGATGCTAGGCCTTCGTTCTCGCCGAGCAGAGGCTGAGACTCGCCTAATTACATCTAATTTCAAGGCCTGCTCTATTACTATACCCAGTGCAGGGAGTGTGTTGTCTGCTCTATCAATTCCGACTCCCCTAACGCGCTCTGCTTGCTCAGGCTACCTTACTCTAGGCTACATCTCTGACCACGACTTCACACTGTTGATTATTGTTGCACTGGTGCAGCTTGAGTTCATTGATATCATGCGAAGATACGATATGGTAGGTTGATTAGATCCAAAATGTCATGTTATTTATAGCTAAAAGAGCTTCTTGCATCCATTACGTATTATCTTCTTTGCCATGTTAATTCACTCTTCCAAGAACTACTTCATTACAATTGATAAAACAATGAGATTAAAATCAAACAATTTATGGAACAATGAGATTAAAATAAAAAATAGAGGAAAATATTAGGTACGGTACATAAAAATGGAAAAGATCTTGCAAAGACCTTACAGTTTGAAAGTGTGATTTTCATTTGAAATACGAATATTGTTTTTATGGATATATGGATAATAGTTCATGATTATCCTTTAAAATGATAACTTCATCATAATAAACAGGATTAATCTGTTGCCACTGTATGGGACAAAACTGAAAAAAGTGTAGTAGTTTCAATAATATATATGTACATATAGCCTAACAGTAACTATATTAGAAAATGTTACTTGGAATTAGCAAAATTATGTTATTCATGACTTCAGAACTACAATTATACTGAACTCATACTGTATCAATCACATGTCAACTTATTTGTAGAAATCAAATAATCATTTTATTTCAATCACATGTATTGATTTAGTTTGAATCTAGGCACCCTTCAACAACAATATTGAATATTTTATGTGATAGTATCCTACGGTTAGACATCATAAAATCCTACATTCATAATCTCCTCCAATGTCATCACAAGTATATCTCCTTGTATTCAACTTGATAATGAATTGCTTTTACAATCATGTTCGATTTTGGGAAGGAAGAAATTGTGAGTCTTTGTTGACTGAGTCCAGTGGATTTTAGTATCATTCACATTCAATATTTTTCAATTCTCTTCTAGAAAATGTGAACTTCACATTTATTTATTCCAGATGATTATTTCTTGATCCATTACGAACTGCGATGTATACACTATTGTTTTTCACTTTACTACCGACATGTTTTTTAATGTAAGAAGCGAAATTTGTCTACTTACTGACTTTCTTCATTCTCATTCCATTGATTTGAATTATTAATTTGATTCAGTGAATAATCTAGATTATTTTGTTTGTTACAGTCGGGCGATACTGAGCAACCCAGACGTGCACGGCTCCACGCCGTGGAAAGGTGTTTGGACGAACGACTTCTGGGGCACGCCGCTCACCTCCAGCGGCAGTCACGGCAGTTACAGGCCGCTGTGCGTGCTGAGTTTCCGTGCCACTTACTGGGCATGCGGCTTCAAACCGTGGGGCTACCATGCTCTCAACATACTGCTGCACAGCCTTGCCACCGGGCTGGTGCTGAAAGTTGGGAGGAGGTTGCTTCCTTGTCGAGGAGCCAATGCAGCCGGGATGCTGTTTGCGGTGCATCCGATACATTCGGAAGCGGTGGCGGGGATAGTGGGGAGAGCTGATCTGTTAGCTTGTGTGTTCTTTCTGTTGAGCTTCCTCGCCTACTTGAAACACGTGCAGTTCAGGGACGCTCGTGCAGTTTCCGCGACACCCCGAACTCAAAAACCGTCACAGAATTTTAAAAAGCGACATTATTTCACCGCCCTTTGCAGAGACTTGCTCCCCACTACTCGCCGAAAGTGTCTTCTACTTTCCCGATCGTCTGATCTGTCCTCGTGGGAGCCGCACTGTGACTCGTGGCTCGCCTGGGGATTCCTTCTCGCCTCCATCCTCCTGGCAGCCCTCGCTATGCTCTCCAAGGAGACGGGAATTACGGTTCTTGCCCTTTGCGCTGTTTTCGAGCTGTCACGTCTACGCACATGGCCGCCTTCGCTGGTGAGTCATCCATATCAACTACATGTTACAGCTGTTATTTTAGACTTACCCATTTTTCTAAGTGATACTTTCTTTAGTGTAACAAATATTAATGAAGTATTGGTAAACATTGAACATGAAAACTCATTATTTGTTTTATAAAAACATAGAATCATTCATCATTCTCAACCGACCAATTTTCTTCTCAATCATGCAATTACTCATGTTGAACTTATGCGATATTTATTGATAACACACAAAGACTGTATAGTGTATAATCTTCTAAAGTGAGTTACTAATTCGCATTATGCTTGTACAGGGAGGGTTTCAATGCTCGATCAGCTTCAATTTAGAACAATAAAGTATTTTAATAAATTATATTTATTCATTTTCTAACAGTCTACTCTCAGTTCAGATTGATTCGAAATGAAATGCGATATCTAACGATCAAGCATCGTTTGACATTATGTCAGTTTCGGATTACTTCAATTCAAAGGAATTTGGATTCCTTTTTGGACGACACTTTGATAGCTCAAAATTCACCGATTGTAATCAATTTAAATCGACACCTATTACCAAATAATTAAATTCTCATCAATCGATGCTCAATCTATTTTCAGTGAATCCACTGTAAACTCCAATGAATATTGGAATACGTATCAACCGATGCTTAATCTATTTTCAGTGAATTCATTGTAAAACTCGATGGAAGTTTCTGGATTCATGTTGAATGGCAATAATTAATCTCTCTCAATAGTTTATAGCTACAGATCCGATATGACTGCTTCTATCAACCCCATATGTTGACACTCAGTCATCTAATATAATATGGATATAGATAACCTTGCTCTACAATGGCATGAGACAAGGACACGCACATACACCCTCCACTAACTCACTGCACTGCAGCCGAGGTGTTCAATTACGTCTCTCATTAGATACCCGCATCGATGTATATACCCCAAGGTAATGTAATCACACCACCACCACCACCACCGGCTGCTAGCTCCTGTTTGATTAATGGCTCGCTTTTTGTGATGGGAAGCTTGCGCTCGTTCCCATTAGGCTCTGTTTCCGTTAATAACACTGACAAATACCGTAATGGCTTCATACCGCCGCCTCTTTAGGGCAACGCTTCACTGTGAGAGTTTCAATTCCAAGTCGCACACTTTGAAAAGGCGCGCTCCAGATTGATTGATTTCAGACGGCGTCAATCTGACAACAGATGGTCCCTGTGGAGATTTGATTAAGTCTGTTCCATTGCTCATTCTGACGTTTTCTCAATAGGGGAAGGAAGTGGAGAGCAATATTTAGTCCTCAACAACCAGAACTATTATAGGCAGAGCTACTGTTGTACTGTTCATTCTATGCACAGATAATTCTAAATGATGAAAACCGTGACTTGAACTAACTTATGAATTATTTTCCAAAATCTTTCAGAGCTTATCAATATTGCTACTCTATGGGATTCAACATAATTATATCAATGAATTATTCTTCTCAAATTATACTCAGTTAATGATATTTCACATTATTAATGTGAGTAATAATTATTGTGGTTCTGCATCATATATCATCAAAAATACCTCTTAACACGATAGTCTTCGGATCTGCAACTCATAGAAACTTATATGAATAACGAGATTCCCCCCCCCCCCAATAGGCATTCAACAACTTCACAATGTTCACCATGTATGTAATATTCTGCGAGTCATCAAGAACCCTTCTTCAATTATTTCATCTTTTGAATGTCTTTGAAGTTCTAATGTTTGGTTGCACCAAACAAGATCAATTTTGATCCAGGATCAGTACAATGCTAATCAAATGGGATCAACTGATTCAATGTGATCCCGGTTGGTGCAACCCAACAAAGTGATGAATGAATGAACTCAGCCTTCTATCGCGATTAATACTGAAGTGTTGTAAGTCATGTAAAGGAAGAGGAATTGAAGGAATTCCAGGAAGAGGGCAAAAGTATTCAAGCAGAGGAGAAGCAACCATGAGAAATTAAGTTAGAAAATAATAATAGTAAATAGTGAATGAGTGGGGAATGTTAGTAGTGGGGATAACTACCGTCCGACTACAAATATCCACTACTACACCGAATACGAACAACTACACAAACAAGCCGCACTTGAACACGACATGGCGAGAGCTGTAGCCTATCAACTGTAATTCTACCCATACAATTCTACGTCAATCATATCATTAGTGGTAACCCTAACACAGTGGTGATTGAACCAATTAGGTTCAATTAGATATTTATTAGGCAAGAGGCAGCTCACACGAGCGTTATTTCGGCTTGAAAATGTCACTGGTTGAGAACCTCCTCGTTTGCACACAACATGAATAGTTCCTGTTGAGCTTTAGGTGAACTCCGGTATAATTGTCACGTTTCCCTCACCCAAATCATGATATAGCTATCGGTTGAAATGGCATGAGGAATATTATCATCCTCATTTGGCCCACAAATCTAAGCTAGCAGATGCTTATAACAGACGCTGAAGCTTATGAAAAATCAAGCAAATCAAATTTATTTGCCATTATAATTTATTTATAATTAAATTTATTAATTTATATGATGTGTTAGCCTATTTGAATAAAATCAACTAAGATAATATTTTTATGAACCAGCTGTTTCGTAGGCTATTTAACAGTGAATGTCTGATGTTCTAGTTTTTCAAACTGGAAAATACACGTCGTAAATTTCATTGAAGGAGAAAATATTAATAAATAATAAAAAAAATTAAAATATTTATTTAGAATATTATATAAAATGATAAATATAGGCCCTACAGTAAATACAGACTATAGAGTTGATAAGAGTAATCTACACACTTTTATTTGCCATACTAGTTGAAATAAGAGCTATAATTATGTACAAAGTAATTGAGGAAGAAAATCTTTACGACTATATTTGGGAGTGTTTGTTTGTCAATGGCTCAACAGCCCTATGTGGGCTTAGGCCTACCAGCTGGTTGCCAGTTTCACATCCACTTGACTGAATCAGCAGAGGTGAATGATCATTAACCAGAAAAGATGTAACGTGTGGTTAGCACATTGACACCTCAACCATAAGCTAGTCTTCGCAACCCAGGTTTGGGAGTGTATTTTTCATAAAAAGTACGATTTGAAAGGGATATTATAAAAGGGAAGATAACAATTGAACAGAGACGAAAGAACAGTTGAAAAGGTCTATAGTAAAAAGGTTTTAAGGTTTATGAACTTATAAATGTGTTTAACTATTAGAAATAGAGACAGAACTTGGGGATATGAATTTAAAAGAATAAATTGAGTACATAATATTCCTACAATAATAACCAACTACATAACGAGAATAAAACATACTATAATCCTCAATAAACGAAAAACACTGCAATCAATATAAAGATGCTACAACTACTCAAAACAAAACAGAAACTCAAAAAAGATAAATATGATAGATTGAAAGTGGGATAGTAGATAAGGAACAATATAGAGTATTAATATTGTAAAAATAATTAACTCAATAAACAGCAAGACAATTTGATGAATTTAATGAAGGCTGTAGAAAAATAAATTATGGATTGTTTGTAAAACTTCAAGTTTCTGTATCTTCTGTTTGTAGCTAGCTGATTTTCGAGCTTCAGCTGGTCATTGTATCGACTTGGGGGAAATTTGACCGGGGAAGAGTACAAAGGGGAAACGATGAAAATGCTTTGCACCGAAACAAACGTAGAAAGAGAAATACGAATGTCGGGTATTTGCTTAATTAACACAGTTCTGGCTTTGTTTGAATGGGACGTGCTAGCCTATTTGAAGTCGGTGCCTGCCGTCATTTGCAAGCGAGAGAGAGCTAATTATAAATGGCTGCTTTCAGCTGTCACACGCCTATGCCCATGCCTAAGTTATACTGATGAAGCTCTGCTGCTGTTTGGATCGTCAAGATTCTGGTGTAATCGTAGCTTGGGTATTCCCACGGCATACAAGAAGTATATCTATAATAGGCTGTGGTATTCCGTTAGTGCTTAGTCGGTCATTGTATTCAAAATTCACTAAAAAAATTATGTTTTCTAGGTTGTCTCAGCGATCAGAAGAAAAATGCTTCATATTTTCCATTTTAAAATTACAATTTTAATTTAAAAATATAACATCAAATTAAAAAATTTTGCGATTTGATGTAAAAACGTTGATTTCGAGTTTTAAAATTTTTCATTTTAAATAATAACATTCTAAAATACAGTAGTTTGGAGAGATTTAGAAAATTATTTGTCATCTTCAATGTATGGACACAGTACTCCAAGCAAGGAGTAAAACAGGGTGGATGTGGTTAGCAATAAATATTCCAAACCTCACTGTTTGACGGAGAATTAATAGAAAAACTCGTCAAAAACTCACCGCACAGTTCAAAATAATGGAGGTAGAGAGATAACTGTTAAAGAACGCATGATATGTGGAAAAGAAAAAAAATTGATTGATTGAATAAATATAAATCCGGGAGTATCCGATATTCTAACAAAACTCCAACTAAATCCATTCCTCTCTCCCCTGTTACGTTATGAAATAATAATTTTTTAGTGTACTTCGATTCAAATACAACAGGGAAAAGGAAATAATATAACAAAATCAAGTTTCTAACATTTATGAAGAATATATAAATAGTATATTATTCTTCTAATACTAACGTTTATGCTACTAATACTAAAGTTTTTGTACGTATTCGTATACGTATGGTTCGGATCCATGATATTGGTATGGGTGGGTGTTTTGATACGCGATTGGATTCGCAGAGAATCAATTCCGCAGTTTCTATTTACGCTGAGGATGGTAAACTTTGTTCCAGATTTGAGCGGCCATATTTGTTGCAAATATGGAGTGCGGTAGTGGTCCTGCAACCCTTTCAGGATTATACACCATAGAGTATTTAGAGAGTTTAACTTCCGCTGGTCGAATAAACCCCTCCGGACTAGTTCAATATTCATTCTGATATCATGTTGCATGGATATTCTCGCTCACTCTGTTATGAAATTCTGATAATATTGAAAAGCTTGTTTGTTAAAATATTCAAGTACACTCAATATATATGGAGCTGGAACTCTACAATTTGGAATTGAAATTGATATTGTTTGTACAACTGCTTACAAAATTTCTAACCCGAGAAATTTCTAACCTAGGAGATCATGGGGGGCGAAGACCCCAGCCGAGCGCGAAGCAAATGACTATTAAAGCCGGGTTTTCAACACTAGAATTAGTAGTTAGTTTTTGGCATACCTTACTAAGACGGCCGAGCCCACTCTAATCTACTTCAATATTCAGAATAGTATACTGTAGTGTGCAAGATATTTTTGAACAGACATAACCTTATAATTTCAATGTAGAGTATCTGTTTTTGTTTTTTTTTTAGATTTCTGTACTCTACTAGCTCGAAACTGTTTTCATTAGAGTAGAGAAGGAAGAACGGAATGGAAATAGTGTAGTGGTGAGGGAAGGCAACCGCAAATAGTAGATTAACTTTATCACCGTGCTACCCCACTCTACTAAAAACAAGAACTCTACTCTTTCATGTATGTTTTCGCTGGACGAATTCACCAGATAGTTGGTGAGTCTAATTGCACACTGCACTCTACGACTATTTCTACTAATGAGAACCCGGCTTTAAATTAGAACTTTCAATGAACAGTGAGAGTAGGGTTGTTATGGAATCTTGGTGTGGAGTAATTTATCATCAAAAATATATTATCATCGAACTTTCGATCGAGGTCTCCTTACCGTCAAAAGTTTTTTTAATTCACTTTATTGTTTAGATCTGCTTTCAATGAACTGCGAGAGTGGTGATTGAACGTTTGTCATGATATGTGACATATATTCTTGGGAAAGACATTTGATATCGTCTTGAACGAAGATCATGGTTCAAGCAGTGGAATTAGTGGTGGAGTAACTGGCGTACTAGAAAGGCCTTGGATTTTGATCAAAGTAACTTGTTTCGGATAATACTTTCAACTGAATTATTCGTGAATCTATCATAATATAGAGGCTGAAGAATTCATTTTCATTCGCCTCATTTTACAGCTTCACTTGATAGGTGTTAGTAATAACAGAAATCCCTGGGAATCCATTTTAAAAATAAAAAAACTCCAACGTAATTACTTGAAATCCTGGAGTGTGATACGCTGAACTCAAATTCAACTATGTTGAAGTCTTTGATATGAAAAACTCTGATAATGTTTTTGTGATTAATTTGTAGATAAATCCAATAGTGGCTTAGTTCCTTTTAGTTACCACAGCGAGCTTTCTTCAGGAAGATTCCTCTTTCGCAAAAAGCCCTCATCCCTTAGGACTCGGCAGGCGATCGGATAAACTATTAAAGAATAATCCCTTCAATTACGAACGACGGATGAAGTACAAACTTAATCTGCAGAAAGTTGAGAAGAAAAGGCGCTTAGCAAGCTTGCTTATTAAAATGGATGGACGAATCCTGTCGAAAAAAACGGCTCGTATATTGAGAACGCTAAACTCTTCTTCCTTAATTCAACTTGCGAAGATTAAATTGGTATTAAATGAGTCCGCTCATAAATACAAATGGGAATCGGTTCCTTGGATACTACACTCACTCTGGATAAAAACTTCATCAACCAACCACATTATGTAGATAAAATGATTTCGTAATGCTGTAGCTCTAATTTTATTGTTGCCTAAATAAAGATAAAGTGCGCCCTGAGCTCCAAGTAATAGGATCAGCTGTAAACACGAAAAGTTTTTTGTTGGAAGTCGTTTTATTAGATTGTGAAAGGTAGGTTGCAGCCTTATCACACGTTTTATGATCATTCAACCGTTGCATAAATGTTCCTTATTAATATCGTATTGAGATCATACAACAGATCCTTTTTCTCTCTTTTTCTGTGATCATGCACAGTTTACTGCTTTTCATGTCTTTACTAACAGTTATTAACGCAATAATTTCCTATCAACACAAAATGTATAATGCTGCTTATTTTGGAACCATATCAGGTATTAATACCAAAAAATTAAGTGTGAAAAACGCGAATTAAAGCATTATAGCTTTATAAATTACCCAATTCATGAACTAGTCAATAGTAGACTATTCTGAAATTGTAGAGACCGTCAAGGAGATTAATATCAAGGTTCTAAATTTTCATTCAACTTTACTTGTTCGAATGTTGGATCTTTGAAAACTTTGATAAATTTGTAATCGGATGATGAACTTTTCGATTTGGATTTCCATGTTTGTGTCCTTCATTCTCATTCTACAGTTGTTTTTTGTTAATATTGACCCTCATTACTCCGCATTCAACCCCTTTTTTACTCAATCACCATTACATGTTCATCAATTGATAGAGTTCACGTTTGTATTAGGTACTATTTCCTATTAACGTTTTCTAAGGTACTGATGCTCAATCATGGTAAAATATGTTCCATCACAGTTATGAAATATGCTAAAAGCAATTTTAATTATTTAAAAAAGCA
Organism: Laodelphax striatellus; assembly: GCA_017141395.1. NCBI lineage: Eukaryota > Metazoa > Arthropoda > Insecta > Hemiptera > Delphacidae > Laodelphax > Laodelphax striatellus. The sequence goes on from CM029533.1 coordinate 18,221,626, forward strand.
ATCATTTTAAGCAAAAGCAAATTTTAAGCAAATTTTTTAATTAAGAAAAAGCAATTACTGTATTTTTATCTGTTTATTTTTTCATCTTTCCGATCGACAGCCTCTAGTTCTAATTCACAAAAGATCATATTCAGTTAATGAGCTTTGAGTGATTGACGTATTGAATGATAGTATTCATCAAATCTTCAGATGTGAATGATGTAAAATAGATGTAGATGTTGATTTAGAAGATATAGGTATAGGATGGTTGTAGTTATGATAATGTTACATGTGATAACCACGACAAGTCATATTCATAAATCAACACTAATCAAAACAAGGCTATAAATTTGAAGTGATGATGTTCCAAAGTTATGGTAACGGAAGCACTGTTATCCGATGGAATATACAGTACTCTCAGAGGACGGAGAATTTTGAAGTCGACTGGTGAGAGTAGTCCTGGTCACAGGTCTATTGAGGTCTCAGTTAAACTGCAGAGGTAATATAATATTTGAGTAGGTCGCAAAGTACACACCTGCAAATGCCCCAGCCTCTGCAATAACCTTTCCACCCTCACGTCAGGGTTCATCTCATCTTTTCTCTCTTCTCCACACATATTTCGTCCGATCTTCCCTCTCACACCGTTCAAAAGGGCCGTCCGCTTTTGAGAGAAAAGGCCAACTTTGAAGGACCGTTGAAACTAGACCCATCAAGTCCCTTTTATGTTTTTGCAGTTTCCATTGACATCCGAGCGGTGACGCTCAAAAGTGTGCTGTCGATAAATTTTTCACACCCTGCCCCTCTGTCAACAGAATATGAAATTCGGCTTGAAATGGGGCGCAGCCGGTGTAATTTGACTGACCGCAAGTTTCAAGTGCCTATTCCAAAAATACTCCATGGCTCTCCAGTAACACTCGTAATACTCGCCCATTGCAAACTAAAAACAATCCTATGAAACGCTTTGTAGCCAATAGAACTTGATACTGGATTAATTCTGTGAATACTCGTATACCAGCTTTGCAGAGCTACAGCTATCCATGCAATGTCCAATGTTTTCCATTATATCCGGGTTTTCCGGGTTTCCTAAATAACAGCGTGTTATAGCGTATATCGGTAGTTTCCCGGTTTCACTTATTGATAATGACCGTTACTGACGATTTACTGTTAATTGAATATTTTGAACCAAACATTCAATTTACATTAACTTATTGTGGATGAATGATAAATTGAATGTAATCCATGATAATATTCAACCATAACATATTGTTCTAAACCAGTGTGTATTAGTCGATGGAGTTCAACTTTTGTGATGGTATTAACGTCAATAACAGTCAAAACAAAACATACATACACAGATTCACTAAGCTCAAATATCATACGATAGGTTCATAGAGCTAGTATATCATACAACAATAGGATCTCAAAATTGTTATTCTCCATCCAGCTCTGTGATTTACGCAATATCAAATTCTGAACAGCCAGAAATTTTCAAATCAAAATATGGCTTGTTGTTATATCTGAATATCATATTGAGGTGATAATATAGGGACTTCACTGAGTGTTAAATCTGTGAGGATGGGAAACCGAACTCGTTGAAAATATGGAGGGGGCTGGGCATCCAAATATACATAGCACAGAGAGAATAAGTAGGTATACAGCAGTGTGTTGACTCTGAAGGCAAACATTTCAAACAATAGTATTGTTCAATGGTTCATTTTTTCGAAAGTTAATTTCTGTTTCTTAACACCCTTAAAATAGAATGTAAAAGTTTAGTTTTTAATAAATAAGCCTACTTTTTCTTTAAAATATATTATTATTGTATAACAACTGCACTCATCTGTATATTGGCTACTAGTGTTATTGTCGAAAATGCCAATCAATAAGGCCGAAACAATACAAGTGTTCACATTACCGATGAATAACACCGAGCGATAGTATTATTAGACAGCTCGCTAGGGTATAGAATGATTTCAAATTCAATTAAAGCGCCGCAATAGGATGGGGGAGCAAGCGAGAGGGTAGGCTACGACAGAGACAACAGGCATTAATCCTATTACGCAGTCCATTGAACTACAGTTTATTCGATGTGGCAGCTTCAATTATAAATTTCAGACGTGTGGGGGTGGGGGAAGGCAGTATGTAAGTGGTGTAAACTGGGACTAGGCCAGACTCTATGTGGGCTAACTGGAACAGTCAACTGTTCTGTTCATCATAAAATAATTGTTTATTACTCAATCTTAATTATTAAATTAAGAGTATTATCTGGGTACGGTTGAACTGTTACAAATATCACTAATCTATAATTTTCAACTACTCCTCATTTCATAAGCTGCGAACTTTCAAGTGAAGAGAGTTGTTTTTCTACTGTAGTGTTTGAATGGGAATACGAACTAACTATTGAAAATGGAATGAAATTTTTTCTCTATGGAGCAACGTGTATGAAACCAAAGTATAATTTTCAGTTATGATAGGAATCTAACTTAATTATTTTAATTCAAGATTTTTGAATACAACTTAATACTAGTATGATATATTTTATTAAATGAACGTCATTAAAAATATAAGTAATTGATTTTGTATCTACATGGAATGGCGGAGTTTCGACATATAAATGTTAATTATTGGAGAAGGATGTGCAAGGACATCCTTCCCATCAACACTCAACCAAGAGATGGAGGCTTCTAAGAATATCTCAAGATCTATATAATGACGTAAGAGTGTGATAAAATAGAGGAAAAGAAAATCAATTCATGACGGAAAATAGAATAAGACATAAGAAGAATCTATAAGAATCATTATAATTATAAGAGTGATATGAGTAATAGGAGCAATGTAGAGGAATAGAAACCAATTCTGAGAGAAGAGATACTGTTAATAACATTTGAGAAGTGTGGACAGACTGGGCACGTTTGCGAGTTATTGTAAGACGTTGAACGGCAAAGGTTGTTACCCTGGGGGAATGCAACAAAATTTCCTCCCTTCCCGTCAACTGACGCCATCTTTAAACTTCAACTTCTTCTCCTACCCTTCCGTGCTCCCAGACACGTTTTCTATTATGAAAGTTGATCATTGCTCTCATGGAGCGACGGAAATTTCTCAACATTTTCTGTGTTCAGTCGTGTGTTAAAACGGATTTGAGAGTGAAATGTAAGCTCTGAATATTTTATTAGAATTTCAATGAACATTGGAAAACATGATTATGTTGAGCGTAAATTGGATAAATTGAATGAATTACGATAATTATTATTATAGGTCATCTTTTTATCAATCAATCTACTTTGCATTAATCAAGTCAGATATTCAAAAATTTGATCAAGAAAATGAAAATCATTACTCCTTGCTGGAATATGATCTATATTGTAACATCATCAACTTTTATAATATTGATTATTATAAAGTTGATTATATATTAATTATAAAGTTAATTATTTATTAATCATTCAATATATCAAATGATTAATGAATAATCATTTATATAATAATTTATAAAATAAATGATTATAAATAAACAATATCATGAATAGTGAGGACAGGCATCCATGAAAACTTTTCCTCTCCAAATTCTAATAGTGAGAATTGAATCAAGATCGATCAATTCCACCCAAAGAACTCAGCAGTATCAAAAGTTAATGTTTCACTACTATTAGTTCTATGCCCGGTTTTTCAGTCTATCGATAGCTAGTTTATGGATCCAATAGCACTATTGAATATTCATGTGTTTTCAAATGCAAAAAAGTTATTGATTCAATAGTTTATTGAACGACTGAAAAACCGGGCACTAGTGTTTATTGTGAATAAACGCAGATGAAAAATTTTCAACCTCCTTTAATCGATTGTTCAGCTGATGATTGATTTATTATACTCACTGTCAAATGAATACGAATGACAAAAGAATACTTCATTTGAAATGAATTACCCGACGATTCAATCTCAAGGCATGATTAATTTATTCAAATTTTCCTAATAATGTTTAATACAACTTTAAACAACCAAATTGAACTATGAGTAACTAGAATTTTGCTCTTTTTAATAAATTATAAATTATGTTCAACGATCTCTTTAATATTATATAATATTTGAATTTGACATTAAAACATTTTAGAATCATCAACATTCCCCAACATTTCGAAACCCTGTTGTGAAATGAGAAGTTCAAATTCTACCAAAATAACAGAACAAGATAGTAAAGTGTAATTGCAACTTTCTTCTTCTTCTTCTTTTCCTTCAGCTTTTAAGTGTAATTGCAACACTTGTAATAAAATAAAACACTAAATGATATTGTCAATTCCACTGCTTTATTATTTCCAGCACTGGGCCGCACTTGTAATACATTGATTTGCAGTTTCAGTCGACGGTAACTGATAACAAATTAATTCCGTTATTTGTATAAATTTATTCAATAAATTTGTATATTGACCTCAAGGCCGTACCAGGGGTCAGGGTTGGAACCCCCAATTTTCCAGAAATAAATAGCCTATTTTGAAATTAAAACATTTCAATAGTAAAATCACAATAGTAAAATTAAACACTAGCTAACGTGTCTCTTTCTCACGCTCTTGCTCCCTCGCTCTCTCTCTTGTTTCTCGCTCGCTCTCTTAATTCATGTTTTGTTCAGTTAATCTTATGCTGTAATTATTATTTTAAATGACTTTCATTGAAATGACTTTTATAACCTAGAATTTAAGCAACATAATTATTTTGTCATCTGCGTGAATAAAGTGATTATTCTATTCTATTCTATTCTCTTTCTCACTCTCACCATTATCCCTTGAGCCCACCAGCGTTAGGCTAGGATAGAAGAATAGAAGAGCAGACTTACTATTATAGGTCTTGAAGTTTTTTAAATATTACGTGATGATTGTATTAAAATTATTCAAGTCTATTTGTATTTTGTATTTATCTATTCATTTTCAGAGCTAACCAATTCACAAGGGAAAGTATTTCCATACTTTCAAAGGATCAGATAAGATATGTTAATGCAAATAATTCTAATGGCTTAAAAATGGACTATTTGATGTGAAAATTTTCAAGTCAACCCATAGATTTTTGCCTATAAACTCTGGTTAATCAAGAGTTTAAACGGTCTTAAAATGCGTAATTTCATACTTAAATTTTCAAAATTTCCCCGGGGAGAGCCCCCGGACCCCCCGCCTTCCATGGAATTTAAAAATTTTCAAGTCAAATCATAGATTTTTGCCTATAAACTCTGGTTAATCAAGAGTTTAAAACGGTTTTAAAATGCATAATTTCACACTTAAATTTTCAAAATTTCTGAACCCCGGTGCTTTAACCAGACAACCCCCAAATTTTTCCCTGGGTACGGCCTTGTTGACCTTGAAGACTTACGAGCAGAATTCGTTTGGAAAATACAAGGGCGAATAATTGGAAACTAGAAATGTTTTATTATAGTACTTGTTATTCAATAAAAATTTCTCGTTTCCAATTATTCGCCCTTGTATTTTTCAAACGAATTCCTTACGTAAGTCTTCAAGATCAATATACAAATTTCGCGTGTTGATGATTAAGATAATACTTTTTGTTCGTGATAGTAGCCGATTCATTATTCCATTCAGCTGCCGACATCATGAGCAGTAATTTTCTAATTTCGGTCGCCGATAAATTCACAAATAGATACATAATAACAGAGCATGAGCTCTTTTGCTCAACAAACAAGGGATGCAATTTATTCACGCTACGAAACATCATCCGCTCAGCTCCGATAATTATAGGGCCTGTGCCCTAACGCTGTTATCAAACGCCAGATTTATTGTGGTCAAGATAGGGCAGCAGATCCTGAGTAGCAGTATAATGTATATGAATGCTTCTTGTATTCATAACGGGGAATAAAAATTCACCCCAACCTACAGTTATTAGGAATTTACCAACGACCATATGATATAATGTGATATTCATTATCCTTAAGTTTTAATCACCTCACTTGAGTTTTTTTCAGTTATGATTATTCTCCATGAATTTATTAAGAAATTCATTCTTTCTCTATTCCCACAGAGATAAGAACAGATTCCCTCTAACAACAGAGGTAACTTCCATATGGGACATTGTTGCGCCTTAGTACTGTTGCAATTCATACCGGTAGCCGCATGAATTACGTCTGCAAATTAATGTTGATTCCTGTCTAAGCTCTGTTACAACTACAGTAGTTGTCATGGTAGAGAGGAGAGGCATTCTACAATTCTCTCTACTTAGCCGGAAAACTAAGAACTGGGGACCCAACTTCCAATGCTGGGGACTCATTTAGCGCAATACTAACTCATAGCAACATAAGAACACGTCCTCTGTTTTTCCTTATCTTTCCCCAGTTTATCGATAACAATTGCCTAAAAATACGGAAAAGGCATTGATTTGATCACTTCCTTCTCGATTTTCACAACCTGTGTATGCTGTAGCGGTGTGGCAAACTTTAGGCTATTGTGTTTCAAATATTGAAATTGAAATACTCGTGATATTATATTGCACTACAAATTGTTGTATAAACTTTATGTAAAGGAGACTAATTTGGGGCAACCCTTTGTATTCATTGTTGAATGAATGAATTGAACATTCTACTCTATGGTATTCAGGACCATCTTAATCCAGAATTTTCCAGTATTGAATAAGTAACCGATCATCTTTCAGTTGAGTTTACTAGCTAGTTTTCGACTATTGTCTTGCTGAAGTATTCTTTTGATTCATCAATATATTATTTATAATTGATTATGATTTTCATATTTTTTCTTTCTTTCGAAAATTATTATAAACAGTTTTGTCTTCTAGTAGTGGACTTTGACCCGGGATTCTCGCGTACTCGTGTTGCATACGTCACAAACTACCGTTAAAGGAGTAGAAACACACGAATATTTGACGTTATAGCCGAGAATTGCGCGAATTTCTCTAAAAAGTACCGTTATAATTGAGAAAATACCAATTTGTCTTCTAGTAGTTGACCCGGGTTCTCACGTACTCGTGTTGCTCACGTCACAAACTATCGCTACAGGTGGTAAAACTCTTGAATATTTGACGTTACAGCCGAGAATTGCGCGAATTTCTCTAAAAAGTACCGTTATAATTGAGATAAACACCAATTCTGTCTTCTAGTAGTGGACTTTGACCAGGGTTTCTTGCGTATTCGTGTTGCTTACGTCACAAGCTACGGTTAAAGGATCAGAAACACACGAATATTTTACGTTATAGCCGAGAATTGCGCGAATTTCTTCAAAAAGTATATAAAACACCAATCTTATCTTCTAGTAGTGGACTTTGACCCCTGATTTTCGCGAATTAGTGTTGCTTCTACGTCACAAACTACCGTTACAGGGGGAGAAACTCATGAATATTTGACGTTATAACCGAGAATTGCGCTAATTTCTTTATAAGTATCGTTGTAATAGAGAAAGCCATTGACTTTGGTTTCTAGTTAGTGACTCTGATCCGTGATTCACGCCTATTTGTATTGCTTATTTGTATAGCCTAAGCTGCCTAAACACATAAAAGTTATGTAAATTCACTTACCTTGGTAATACTTTGATTCTCGTTGGTTAGTAGAATAATAACAGTACAAAACTTGAAAAAATCACTTACACTCATGAAATATTAGATGTATGAATCAATCACAACATTTCTTTGATGTTACTACCCCATTCATTATGGAACTCAAACATTCGTTGATGAAGGTTCTATAAGATGTTTTGAACCAGATTCAACAATTTTCGAAAGATTTGTTTCGTAGTCTATATTGAAACCAATCTGATTTGTATGTTATCATATTATTCTGTGGATCTTTATAAAGAAACTGAAATTTCAATACAAATAAACTAACAGGCGATAATACCTGGATGAATAATATATGTCATTCTACTCATAAATATCTTAATTATGAGTACTGTACATACTAATCTTATACATACCGTATACATATGAAGGGCCCAGGGGAAGAAGGGGCAAAGTCCACCTGAACATATTTTTTCAGGAGACACTTTTTAAAGTTTAAGTTCTTTTATTGTCATGGAAACAGTAAATAAATAGTCTTGGACTTGACTCTTTCTTCCCCAGTACCGTGGAGTTGGCCTGTTCTTCCACAGCACATCGAATATTCAATCCCCACTTTTCTATGCTGCTTCTCACGAGCACTGTTTCTTTTTTCCTCTTAAAACAAATATACCAATGTGTTCATCGGCGGTCAAAGCTGAACAAAACTGTGTCAAACCTCATTTTCGTGAAAAATATAGTTTACCTTTTCCTGGAGCCTTTTTTCCCTGCCTATACATACAGTACTTTTTCGACCCTCATTAGCTTCTTCGCTCCCCCCTTGAAAAGACTCAAAATTCCTTATGTAAAGAATCTCCATGAATCTCTTACATTTTCCTAAAACATGAGTTACCATCCACTTTCTATTCACTCCATTCTAAATAAATTCCGAACAAATTTCCATAACGATTATTGCTCCTGCTTCTCAGAGTTCCTGCCTAGAGCTTCGCCATTACTGGTTTGTATTATTTGCTTTTAATGAAGGCCACAGGCGACGTTCTGCTGTTCTGCCCACGTGACAAAATAAAAAGGGTTGTAAAAAGGGTTGGTGGAGAGCTTCCGTTGTTTTCAGTCAAATTAGATCACTTCTGCCGGGAGCGGCTTGCGGAACGGATTTGCTGCAATTGCAGAATTCTCCCTTGCTCTTGAGGGGTTGTTGGCGGCCTTCATTAGTGGATCAGTGATGACTCACAGACATGTCCAGTAATCTTATTCTGAATTCACTTTTATCTTGTGTAGATGACCAGTGATCTCCTTCATTTACCATCATTCCGAATTCACTTTCATCTTGAAAAATTATGAAGAAAATCTTACGGTAGGTGGGTCTTTGTAGAAGACTTTTAGTGCCAATATCCAGTTATTCCCTTGTTTTAGTAATTCCACACGCCTATTCCTATTGATTTACTCTACTACAATCTTAAGATTGTAGGTGAATATTGCAATTATATTATTTTCAACGATTGTCAAAGAAGATCCCCACAATAACATTATTGGAATATTTATGGAATTCTATTCTATGTTTTTTGACATTAGACACTAACCCTCGTAATATGGCGATTCTCTGATTGATATTAGATCTTAGATCTCCATCATGCCAATATATTCTCGATTTTTTTGAGGATTCCCAGCGAAGTGTCAGCTATATAATTTTCTTAAATATATATTTTTTTAATTTTCATTTATACACATACAATTTCCAAAAACAATACAATAATACAACATACAAATACAATAGAAAATTGGGAAAAGTGGTGAGGTGACCTCATTGGTAATCGTCTTGAGGCACCATCACATTAAAGAAAAGAAAGAATAACCTAGAGCCGAGCTGAATATGATTGTAATTCTTCAGATGCTTTGATTACAAATAGATACTTATAATTCTACTACATCAAAGTACTGTACTCATATTTATCGAAACAACATTAATGGTATTTAGTGTTTTTAAGTCACTCCATGGTATGACTAAACACCGGGTCAACTTTATCATAATGTATCAATTCTACTTGATCTACTTTATCGATGTAAAAGTAATAAATAACCCATTCTCATTCCATTAAATCACAAAATCTTGTTTTTAAAGAATACCAAAGCTTTGCAAATCTTAAAGGAAACTCCATTACATTTCCTGATAATGAGCAATGAGCTACTTGAGGAGTAATGAGCTCCTTAAATAGAAGTGTATATTTGAGACTAAAGCCAGTCTAACAATACTTACAGGGAAAAAATGCTTCATACTCTAATCCCCACAAATTCTCATTTTTCAGCTCTACTGTTTTCCCTCGCTTTTAACGATACGCCTTACCTGATTTGAATAATAAAAACCATTTTTTTCCTTCAACCCTTTATTAAAAAAGCATCAACCCTTTTATTTTCATTGTTTCTCAGCAATATTAACATTGCCGATGGCTATTCATCACCATTTTGTGTGCAATCCGTGCTCTGGCCGGATCAACCCTACTGGCAGATTCACCCCTTGGGCTTGCAAATATGATGATCATCCCTTGCAATCACCAACTGTCCATTCTGTACGTCAAGTTCAATCTTAGAGACACGCGCTCTGGGTTTGATGGTTTGGGGTTGGAGGCTTGGAGGTTAGGGTTGTAGGTTGTAGGTTAGGGTTTAGGAGCAGGGGGCGTAGCAAACTAATTGAGCGCATGACACAGACCGTTCATTTTCAACTTGTAATAAGAGGCATACATTGTTAGCACCATGTGTCTTCTTGTCGTGTTGTGTTCAATTCTGAGCCGTGACAAATGCACTTTCTTCCCTAATTGATTCGACATATGCTGTCTACCAAAAACCTAATGAAAACTAGCCCTGTTCACCATAACCTTCCTGTCTCCAATGAGAATTATGAGAATTTCAAGGGCATGGAATGCATAATTCATAATTTTTCTTTGACAGTACCACAGAAAGGGAGGGACTATCCCCGATAAGTGATAATAACCTATCATAAAGATTCAGGGATAAGTGAATCATCTCTGCCAGTAAACAGTTTGAATGGTAACGTCAATTGAAGAGGAAGAAAAACGATGAAATATCATTGCTCCTCAAATAATACATATCCCAATTACAAACTTGATTTACCATTTTTTTTGATAATTTCCACCAGAATAAATAGGATTCTCCAAATTCAATTCATTGAATAGGTATCAATAATTTTTGACAGCTTTAGTAGAATCAAAACTTGAATAATAAGAATCAGCACATAATGACTCGTATCATTGCAATAATTTCTAAATTATTAGATTACAAATCTCGTTCATCAATTTGTATGATAGCTTTCAATAATATCATAGGAGTAGAATAATTTCACAGAAAATAAATTTTTTTAGATTAGCCTATAGCTTTCAAGTATCATAGCATAGCAATAGATACCACTCATGAATCAATTAAAAGTATTTCATGAAAAAATTTATTATTTCGTTTCTTATTTTGCATTACATCCCTCAATAGTATCTATCATAGCGGTAGAAAAACTTAACACAGAAAACAATTTGTAGATAGATTATAGCTTTCAAGTACCATAGCAATGGATATAATTCAATCGATTGGAGAGCTCTCATGAATACAAATGCAGACATTCGGCGATGAGTTTTGAGTGGCAAAGCACAATTCATTTGGGTAGAAATGTCAAAACAAACTTTCGCGACTTCTTGTCAGCTGGTAACAGCTGCTTCACCCCCTCCCTCCTACACACCTCTCGACTCGAGTGACAGCTTGTTGTGTGTAAGCATCTCTGCACTTGAAACTTGTCAAGCCGCAACTTCTTGATATCGAATAATATTTCAAGTCAACTTCGCCGCTGTACAAGTGAACAGCTTCACCTGATTGCTGTGTATAACACGCTGAAGGAGATTGAACGTTGACATTAGCAAGCGACAAATACACAAAGTAAACTATCAACTATTACATACTTCTGATGCGATGAAATATCATTGGGTTCGAATGGATATTATCACTGGAATTGAGTGAGAGGAATCTAGGGTACTATAGAGTGCTCCTATTATGATGGAACTTCACTTGATTTGAGTGTGAATTATCATAGAAATGTAGCACTTTATCCTCTATCGAATGCTGCCAATGAAATGCAATAGACATTGTTCAAGTGGGGAATGCTGCCAATGAAATGCAATGGACATTGTTCAAGTGGGGAAATAGTGATCAATTAACTGATTATTTTAATCATTAGAGTTTTCACATCCTCCATTATTTCAAACACGTATTCCAATATTATTTTCTTAATGAAGCCAGCAGACACATTCATTTTTTATGAGTTCTATAACATTCACATTCTTCAATATTTTTCTGAAAACACCATCCGCCAATTGATGTCATCTACGCATATCCGTTGTTCAATAAACCTGCAATGGATTGATCATTGAAGCGAAAGGATTGATCGATCCCTTTCCACGAGACAGTTTTTAGTACCGATGACACAACTATTTTTGAGATAATTTTTCAATCCTCAAGCTTTGTGAAGGAAAAACTCCATTACAAAATAATTAAACAACATTATTTCTAAAATTATTCTTCATTATTCCATCTCCGGCGAAACCTAATTTAAGACTGCATCATAATTATTATTCTAAAAATTTCGGAACAGTTTTGAGTTAAGCAAGTTGTTCTATCTCAAATCATACTGTATTTAATTTACCCTCCGATGTAGCCTAGTTTTAGACAGTATTATGATTATTCTCAAAATTCGGGAGCAAAAACATTTTGGTATTTGCCAGTTTTTCTCTCTCAACCCATATATTGTCATGATTTGTGTATTGATAAATGAATTGAAATATATAATATATTAGTATAATAAATACTTCAAATCAGTATGCACCCAAACTGTTCCTCCCATTACCGGTAAACATAGACAGAGCTCGATCAAACACCATTAAAACTGCAAAGTGTCCAAGCAATTTCAATTCGGTGGGTGTTGAAGGGGCAATTATAGGGAAGTGAGGGGGGAGCAAATGTCGTCTGGCAGTTTGCCGTTTGAGGCATGTGGGGGGCTGTGGGGAGGTGTGTGTGAGGGGGTTGTTTAGAGCGTCGGCGACCGACAACGATTCCACAGGTTTTGTATCGATTTCCAGCAACCTGTTGACGCTAGGCTAGCCGCCGTTTAGACACGGCGACCTGAAAGAAGGAGGTGAGTAGGCACTTCATCGTTCACGACTGTACTCCGTGTTGCCTATCCCACGCTGGCAGGGGGCAGCAGAGTTTTGTGTAGCTATAAGTGTCAGTTACCGTTGGCCGTTTTGTTCAACTTCGCCCCACCCCCTACCGACACATCACCTTCACTTTATTGTTCTCTTTCACCCTCTCTCTCTTTTTTATTCTCTCTCTCTCTCTCAACCCTGCCCACACACAACCCTTTGAAGATAAATTGGGTTTTGATGTATGCGTCCAGCTATAATACCCTCTCATACGAGCCAAAGTCACGCACACCCCTTCTTTCTCTCCGGAGAAAGATTTATGTTGGAACGTCGATCTTGCATCGCGACTCTTTTCACAGCTCTGTCACTGGCCGCTGTGCGATTCATTGTGCTGATAACAGAATGTCCACCACGATTTATTGCCGGCTAATGTAGCTTGCTTTCATTTTTCATCGTCAGTTATCGATCGGGAAAAGGAAGTAGATGAAATTAAATCAAGGACAAATTAGTGTTGTACACTTATATTTCATTCAATTCATTATTCAGTTACATTAGAAATATATCTTGTCCTCCTAGATTTGATTTCGGAACTGTTTATTTGTCTTGATCGAGGTATTGATGAAAAGTGTTCGTACGATCGAGGTACCGTTATTGATGAATAGTTAGTGTCTCAATGTTTGAGACAATGTTAATGTCTCGTGAATGAGAATTTGTTAAGACATTGAATTCTGACGAATGCCAGTATTAGATACCACATAATTTAGTGTACATTTATTCAAAAGTAACTGATCTAATTAAGTCGAATCCAATTGATCGAATCATAGGGAATCTAGAGAATCAAACTACTCAAAAACTACTTAACCGCGGCCTCATGGAAATATTAGGATTCAATATTATGTCTGTCAATTTTCCAGAACCCACTATTTATCAGGTATCTAGCTAGTTGCCTTGAACATCGTAACACTATTTTTTTGGAAAAACTCATTTAGTTAAATGGACCCTTGAATGTGGCATTTTTGCTATTTGGATTGAATGGTTGAGTGGATTTTAAAATTGAACACTTTCGCTTTTTGCATTCTGTACAAGAGATCCTCTTCTATGTGATATTCTCCTTGTATTGTTGCTTTCCCCCCTCACAAATTTAATTTATCATATTGTCTTTCTGATCTCCAACCAATAAAGTGATTTTTATACGTGCAATGATTCGTTTGCGACAGTATCTGCAGTTGCGACAGAGGTTAGTGACTAAAAAAGCGGATAGGGCGACTCCACTAACTTCATTGGCGACTGCTGATACTGTCGCTAGATTGCAACCTTAAACGCTACTTAACTTACTGTTTAAAAACCAATCTTGAACAAATTTTTGAAAGCACCTGTTTTTCTTTTCTGTTGCAGCTATCTCGACGTTCAATAAGCCTTATCAGTCTGGGTGCAGCTGTGCTCGTGCTTGTGTGCCTACGTTTACACGTGATGGGCATGCGGCCTCCGTCGTTTGCCTCCTGCGACAATCCCACGGCTAGAACGTCATCCTGGCTGGTGCGCCTCCTCACCTTCCTCTACCTACCCGCCTTCAACTTCAAACTCCTTCTCTGGCCACAATGGCTGAGCTACGACTGGTCGATGGAAGCTATACCACGGGTTTCATCCATTTTCGACCCCAGAAATCTCATAACCATTGCTGTCTATACTCTACTGTTCAGGTGCCTGAAACTGGGTTCGACCTTTAAAAATAAAGTTAATAGATTTTCCGACACATATAAGACTGCCAAATCGAAAACACAAGTTTGTTCCGATTGTGAACAAGTTATCTATCCGTTTCATTCCACACTCTGCCGTTTCTCTAACAACAACAATTCTCCTTTTCAGTCTTCCGCATCTTCTTCTTCCTCCTCCTCCTCCTCCTCCTCCTCTTGTGAATGTGACTATTACAACAAAAACTCTCAAAAATCAACAACCACCCTCCCCCTAACCATCACCTACAACCAGTCTCTACTAATGTGTCTTGCTTTTCTGATCATTCCCTTCCTGCCTGCAACGAATCTATTTTTCTATGTCGGTTTTGTGGTTGCCGAAAGAGTTCTGTATATTCCCAGTGTCGGTTTCTGCTTCCTAGTGGGTCTCGGTTACCATTTGCTACTGAAAAAGGCTGACTTCAAGCTGATCAGGCTGTGCTTTGTGATGATGTTGGTGGTGTTGGGCGCCAGGACCCATCACAGGAATCGCGACTGGACTGACGAGGAAAGCCTCTACCGGTCTGGAATACCGATCAATCCACCGAAATGTAAGTTAAATTTCACAAAAACAATAATTCACTTCTAACAAATCAAATAGTACTTTCTTATGAAAAATAGGATGTAAGTGAAATGTACATTGAGAGTATTCTATCACAAAAATCTGCCTTATCAAATAAAATAGTAGTTACTTACTATCGTATCAAATGTAGAATGTAAAATTTTAATCTTAGTTTTTTGTGTTTTAATTCTAGGTGACAGATATTGCTGCTTGTATGTTCTTTTGATTTTGGCAATAAATACTTTCATACTTTCATTAAAAAAAATTACATTACGATTATTCTATTAAATGAAAATCAAACTGTACTAATTCATAAAATATAGGATGTAAGTGGAATGTACATTGAGATTATTCTATCACATACCCAATTCTCTCTTATCAAAATGGAATAATCATAATTATTGCTAATGATATTGTTGATGGTTTAAAATTATTGTCAAATCTCAAGGTAATTATTTATTGTATTATATTCTAGTGTTGTACTCATTTACTTTGTATTGTTTTCTTTGCAATTTAATATTGATTGATTGATTGATTGTTTAATAGTACTATCTTATCAAATCAATAGAATGTAAGTTAATGAACACCGAGATTATTCTATCACGGAAATTACACTCTTATCTAATCGAATATAGAGAATTCAATTCAAATATACATTGAGATTATTCCATCACAAAAAAAAACTTGAATCAAATTCATAGTACTATCTTATCAAATCAATAGAATGTAAGTAAAATTTACTCTGAGAGTAAATAAGTTTTACTCTTATCAATAAATCAAATAGTTGGCCTACTATATTATCAAATTGATAGAGATGCATGATCTCCAGCATTCTTTGGATATAGCAATTGCAACAAGATGAAAACAGGGATGTCTGCAGACAGACAGTACGATGGAAACATGCTCCAGATTCTTATCCGTGATTATCTCTCACAAAGATGATTGAGTTCCTATTTGATCACTTCATCACATTTACCACTCTGTCAGTTTAAACTTCTTTCGTGGCTTGACCTGCTAACAGAATATTCACCAGCTTTCCAATCAATTACATCAATACGTCGAGTTAAATCCATGCTAAAATTGCGACCAGAATAGATCTCGAAGTGTAGTGCTGACTGGACAGAACAGCAGTGAAGCAATCCTCTTCCACCCAGAACCAATTCAATCACTTGATTAAAGCACGAACCATTCAAATGTGGAGAGTCCAACGTACCAATGTGAAGCTGCATATTTTTTCCAAACACAATCAGAGTTAATGAATTAGTGGATTCGTAGTCCTTCCTGAGTTATCGCATCATCAAAAATGACTAAATTAATCAATTTCATTGATTGCCATGAGAAATGAAAATTTCCCATACATGACGTTAATATTTTCAGGGATATTGTTAGTTAAGCTTGAAGTAATTCACAATGTTCATAGGACGATTGAAAACGCAACCAGCTGATAGGATTGAATAGCATGGACAAAATAATATACATACATGTTATGCTTGGTAATAAGGAATTATTTTCTATTCAATAAATTCTTATTAATGTTTGGGTTATTTTAGAATAGGAATATTTCAGACTTATCATGAATGAAAAATAATACTGTATTTGAAATAGAGATTACTCTCAGGAAACCCATGATTTCATTTTTCAAGAAATTCACAGTGTTGATAGGATGATTGGAATGATTAATTAATGACATCCAACTGATAGCATTCAATAGGATACATGGTACGATTGGGATTAAGGATTGGGATTGAATACTCAATTCAATAAATTCTTATTAATCTCTCGATGATTAGAGGATGTGAATATTTCAGATTTGTCTTAGATAGAATATTTGAATGATAATTTTGAAATCATGTTCTGTTCCAGCATGGGGGAACCTTGGTTCTGTGCTGAGTTCACAAGGACGAATGGAGGAAGCTGAGTATGCGTTTAGAAAAGCTCTCGAATTTCGACCAAACATGGCAGATGTTCATTACAACCTGTAAGTTACATATATATCATATAATATTCTATCCTTATTCTATTTCTGTAGTGTAATTCCTCGTATACAGGGTGAGGTCTTTAAATTTCCATCTTAGATTTGAATTATTAATCAGAAGTTTTATTATTATTACTTTTATTATAACAGTGCACGAAACGAGAAGTTAGTGGTGATTTTCTGCAAATTTATCATCAGTTTGAAATATTATTTTAAGTGAATTTCATCACATTCTATCAATTTTCATTTCTATCAGCCGTGATAACTGTCCTCAAGTTCTTCAAGCTGCGGTCAAGGTGGAAAAGAAAGTTCAGTTTGTGAGTTGTAGGGAATAATTTTCTTCAAAAAAACTGTTCTCGAACAATCGCGATTGGGAACTCACCAAAGACACAATACTCGTACAGAAACACTCCCATACACACCCACACCCAGAACAATCAACCCTTTCAAAGGTGGGGGATGAAACTTGACTGCGCTGGTGCTGGTTATCGTTAAATTGCGATCGTTAGGGAGTTAAGTTGCTAGTTGCAGTGAGTTGCTAGGGCTTACCTCGAGCGTTGTTCTCAGCACGCCTGAATCGTGGAAGAGGATGCACTGCACTCTGAACAGACTCCATAGCCGCGTTTGTGGCTGGCAATCACATACCTTATTTGCTCGGATCACAATCAGTGGAAACTATTTTCCAACTGTTCTATTTAGGTTTTCCCCATTCTCACAGTTCGGTTTCTCTGTATTCCATAATCCAACTGTTCCATTCAGGAATTCGATATTCTGTAATAGAACTGTATCATTCAGGGCTCAAGAACTCTATACAAATATATTCCAACTGTTTTATCCAGTAATGCTCATCCGTTTTGTTCAGGCTTGCTGTATTCAGTTACATCCTCGAAAAACCATTGATACTGCTTTCTGTTTCAACCTCACTGGTACCAAATTAGCAATTGTTACTTGTTTTGGCTTGATACATCTAAATGAATCTGAGAATTTGTAGAGGTTCACAGATGGAAAATAGAATTTCAAATGAATTAGAATGTTGGATGTTGTTGTTACATTGAATTCATAATAATATATTATGTATGGTTTATATCTATTTTCACGTATTTTTCAATGAAAATAGGTCTTTAATAATCAATAAAAATAATCATGCAACTCAAGAATTAATGAAATCACTAATAATATATTGAATTAGAATTTATCATCATTCAACTTCAATAGTAGATTCAATTAATTAATCAATCAAAATCATTTCTAGAATGAATGCAGGATTTCATAATGCCATAATGGATTCAAAATTCAACTGATTCCACTTTTCAAATCTAATTGGAAATAAAGAATCCCAGTTTGAACGACATTGACAGGTAAATCAATAATAGTATGAAGATATTCAATATTATCATAAGATATAGGAAAATTCTTTTGAGTTGATGGACGAGAGGATGGGTATTTTGTGCTCTCCTCAAAGAAAGCATCTTTGAATGAATCAATGTTGATCATTGGAATCAAACTTAAATTTGCTGATATTCATTCCAATAAAAATAAATTCCCACACAAAAATTTCTACAGTGATTTCTCAGTAACATACAAATGCACAATACATTTATTTGAGGTTGGTAATCCATTGATATAATTCCAATTATGTGTTTGTAAGTAGATAATTCTGGAGGAATCAAATTAATTCTGATGGAGGAATGCCATGTATCATCAGTGGCGGCCCTGATTGATCAAGTGTGATGAATTGGAGGAATCTTTGCCGTCATATGAAACGGGTTTTTAAAGGGTGGTTTGTCGAGAGGCCAATTCTGTCAGCCGGTGGTCGTTTTTCACGGCGGGATAATAAATAGTGCAAAACTTCCATAGCACACCCATTATCGTTCCATTACAAGTTGTGTTCACGATGGTAAGAAGCGGCGGTGACGATGAGATGATGAGGGGCGGAAACGAGGGGTAGAAAGGATTTTGAAACACATCGAGGAAATGGTTTTCAAGGGTTGTTGGGGGAAAGGGTTTAATGAGCTTTGAAGCCCTCACCCATGATTAACCGCTCAAGGCCGTTGATCTCGCCATGGTAAATTAAGCAGGTCCATAGTTTTCTGTGTGGAGGTCGTTGCCTCTTTCTGAACAGCTTCAAAACAGCCGTTAATCAGACTGACATTCGGCCTGGGAATTCAGCTGACGTCGTTCTAAAACCATTCGACTTTATATCCTCAGAAACAGCAGTATCAGTAAGAAGCCAACCGCAAAGCCCAAGTCATCACAACTTAGCTCCCAACCAACCTATCCAGAATCAACCACATTCCCGAATAACTTGATTAGTTCTTGTTGAGACAAATCGATTATTCAGTCGATGCTGTTTGTGAATAACAATGTTTTGAAGCCTCCAATCATGATTAAGACTGTCAACTGAACTAGTGATAACAGTAATCCTATTTTAAGATCCTGAGTAAACTTTGATGAGCTTAAAATTTTTAGAAAATCTAGGATGTTTATTATGAGGAAAACAGATCTCAATGATTGAGAAAAAGGAATTCAATGTAGAGTGATGCTTTCTGCAATGGGTCAAGGAACTCTGGTTCGGAACCCATCTATCGCTATAGGTTCATTTTAAATGCAGAAAAATGTATGACTCTTTTCAAAAAATGAATAAGAAGGTGATGGAATAAGTTACTATTCAACTATAAATGAGTTCAAATAAGATTGTTTTATAAGAAGGAGAAACTCACTAATCCAGAACTAGGTGAGATTGAGAGGAGACTTAAAAGATTGACCTGCGTTCTTTGAAAAATTATATAAGAAGTATATTATGTCAGACATTTACAAAAATATGAGAATATATTTTTATCTCATTTCAAATATCCAGAACATAAAATTTGATCCTTGGCTCAAAAAATTCGAAGAAAAATTGATGAGATTTGTGTCAATCAAGCATACCACCTCTAGAAGCCTGTGAAGTGAGTATGGCATTATTTCTACTCATCATGCCAAACTCACGCACTTCATAATAACAAGAGACTGCAGCGAGAAATTTTTGGATTTAAAATCAGAATCTCGCACATGTGTAACTTCCAGAAACCCAAATTCAATGCCACATACGTTACATGGTATTATAACAATACATGAGGAATATGCGACAAGTATAACAATCAACTCAATTTGATTAAATTTGAATTCCCCTAGAGACAAAAACAAATTTGAATAACAAAGAAACAGTTGAAAACTCGATTGAATTTGCGTCGAATATCCTTTGTTGTTTTAATTGAATAAGATCGGTGCACTAACGAATCTGGAGGATTAATACACAGGAGTAGAGTCGAATGTGCCTCTATTGTTATAATATTTGATAGATGAGAAGTGCTGATAGATGAGAAGTGCTTGAAGATGTGCACTATTCCGTGGTGCAGTCACTACTAACCTACGGGATTGTAGTATGGGTGGATGTAGCTACTGCACTTTGACCCACTTCTCAAAGTTCAAAATTAATCATGAAAATCATCAACAAGAACACCCGCTACCCAACAGACCAGCTCTCCAATGAATTTGGTGTACTGGATGCAAGACAGCTCTACTCCCAGGAAATTATCTGCAGACTACACAAAAACACAGGAAACTTCCAAAATAGGAACCACCATCACAACACTAGAAATAGGAACCTTCTCATCACAAATTGCTGGAAGGCACTGTATCATCAGACAGTTCAAACCACGAGCACCAAAACTCTACAATCTGCTTTCGTAAATATTAAGGAAATACCTCACCAAAGAAAATTCAAAAATGCTGTTCAAAAATGGATAATACATACAGGAAGACAAGGTATAGAACAAATCATTTCAAATAATAGTATGTGAGCTCATACCAAGTATATTTGCACCCCCACCCAAATACTACTATTAATCTACTCTAGTACATGGAATTCCTCACAGTTGAGTAATGGGTTAACAATTTCATGAAGTTTTTTTTCTTGATAAAAATTATATGTTTCTTTTATATTTTTGTAGTCAATAATTATAAATGTATTCTTAGGTTTTTAGTTTTGAAAAGGAAACAAAATTATTATTTATTTTATTTATTTAATTTATTTATATTGAGTAAAATCGGCGCAATAACAAATCTAGAAAATACATGCAAATCTAGAAATTATGAAATCAGACAGGAGTGGAATCATGTTTTATTGTCGTAATTTATATTGAGTAAGATCGGTGCACTATAACGAATCTAGAAAATTAATACACAGGAGTGGAGCGTGTGTGTGAGAGAAGGGGGGAGGGAGAAAAAAGAGCGACGACCGTGATTCACAGCCAGAATACGCGACTGGAATTCTGAATAATTCTGTGAATCGTAAATGAAGCCGCGAAATGTCAAGGGAAACGTATTAGGGCAGCGGCTATAAATCATTGAGGTACACTGGAGCCGCGCTGAATTAAACATTTTCCACCGACAGAAATAACAAGAACGGTGGCAAGAGTAACAACTTTGGATTCCGTTGCCAGTGGCGCTTCTCTCCTTGCTCAGTGGCGCTTCTCTGGCTTGAATTGTTGAAGATCGCGGCTGCGGTTTTGACGCGCCACAGAGGTAGTGTGGCTGTGGCGCGGTGCTGCTTGCTCGCCGAACTCATTCCATTGTGCTATTGCGGCTCCTAACGGACAAGACACTGACAAGACTATGCCATTCCGCTCCACTCCCAAAACAACAATGCTCACTCAAACTTCCAGATTGGATTTTAGACACAACTATCACTTCATGCAACTATCGGATAACTCTTGCCCGGTCAACTTGGATACAAGAGTTATGGTACTTATAACCAACCATAACCAGTTGAATAGCGGTGGTACTATGATCATACCATATTATGGTTGTACATCAATAGAAGTTGTACTATGATTATAAAATCAACTATTATGGCTATAGAATGTGATCGTTATAACATAAGCATCAACTTTAATCATAGTGTAGTTTCATATTTTGAGATAGCCTTGGGATATCTATCGTATTCCGTGGCGAAGCGTGGTATAGTTATTTGGTCATCGCTGGGTATATTTCCTATAGGACCAAATAACCAAATAACTATACCACGCTTCGCCACTAATCGTATTTTAATGTGGTACAATGTGTATTCCAATTCTAGGAATAATAAATAAATGAATTCCACATTTGTAAGGCAACAAAAGCCATTGAAATCAAAGTCATGGTATTAAATATATAAAAATGGTTGTATCAAAAGATCTATCCAAACAATGAAAGGGCCTTATAACAAGCCATCCATACAGAGGTTTTTTGAATTTAACTTTGCTATTTGTATTCTATCAAGAAATTTGCAAGATATTGGATCTTGGATCTGAATCTGGTCAGTTGGTGAATATGAAAATCTTCATGATATTTTCTTTGTAAAATATTTTTGACCGATGATATGCTTTTGTGAATTGTATGAAGAAGACTGTATGAGCTTGAATTGAGCGTGATGTATACGTATATCATGCCATAACGTATTTGGCAGAGGTGAACTATTCAAGAGCCTATAAAATTTAGTGGTCTATTTCAATGAGAATCTTCATTCTAAAGTACAGTTTACCGATACTCTGGCTAAACCGAAAATCTCCTTTCTAAAACAAAACCGAATCTTAGAAAAAATACTTTTTCATTACTTTAAATTATGAACAGTGTCAAGATTTGACATAAATCCAATCTTCATCACCACTAGATTTGAATTCTTAGAAATTTTAAGAAACTTGAAAAAATAAAGTTTCCAATTACTCCTGAGGATATTCTCCAGATATTCACAACAGAAACATCAAGTCTGAAAGGAAATTATATGGTGGAATCGTCATGCCAACCTCCATAAACTCAATCACAATCCACCCAGTTGTATCGTTCCCACGCTGAAGTACTCTTTCGTAGAAGACAACATCGAGTCTCTTTATTCAATACACTCTCCATAAATCTACATTCCATTCTCTATTTGCAACCCCAATTGATGTCTAAACAATGACTCGTTTCTTTCAAGAGAAGGTATTTGATTACCGTCAGTTTTGTTCTCACACTTGGACGCGGCGTCCATATTGCGTTTGACACACTAATGTACTTGGAGTTGAAAGCTATCGCAGTTTGGGTGTTAACGGGAAAATTGATATCTTCCGAACGATGAAAAAGAGGGGAAGAGAGAGTGAGCGAGAATGAGAAATTGAGGAAGAGGAAGGGAGAAGGCGAAGTTGGTGATGGAGGAGGAGAGTTTTATTGAAATTGTTGAAGACAGCTGGCAGCTACGTGCAACTCAAACTCAAGCGCCCACCATTCAGCCAATAGCACTCTTCCTCTCAAACTTTCCTATTACACTTTTCTTGTATCGATACTTTCGTGATACCTGCATCAGTCATTCTTCAATCACCTGTCATTACTCAATGGCCAGATCCTTCACCTATACTAGTGAACTTGGGAAGTCGACATCAATTTCCGTAATCAGAGCTGTGAATACGGAGAAATGAAGAAATGATTTACAAACTCTTTTCAAAATTCTACAGGATTCAATAGGATTGTTGAATTTTCCAACTCCGAATACTCAATACTACTCATTGTCAACTACCTTTACCGGCGAGACCTTTATTATCATTAATAAAGTAGAAGACGAGAAGTAAATAAAAAGGAGGAGGTAAGTTGACTTATTATTAGAGTTTATTCCATATGAATTCAATTGTGAAGAGTTTTGAAATGTCAGAGAACATCTCCGAAGTGATGTTTCAGTGACGTTGTCAAGGGAGAATAAGCTTCTCAATTGTAAAAACACTGCGACGTTAGATGCCCGGAAATATTCAGTCGTTTTAATTTTTCATGGTACAAAGAAGATAAAATTTCATCCGTTGAGAAATTGTAGCAGGGAAAACGGAAAAGTATAGCTCGGAGCAGTTCTTTCATCTCTATCCAGTTAGTGTTGTTTGTTTTTCAACTTCACGTTGGAAAATTGAGCCATTTCTGTAGAATGATGCTGAGATTTTCCAAGAAGAATGGTTGCTTGTTGGGAAATATCGCATTACATTCTTGTTCTGAACGTTCTCTGTAAGCATCAGACCGGCAAAACAGAGAAAAATACTGAATCGTCTCATTTCAATTCCACGATTGTTTTTCCTGTTTTTCACGAGCGTTTCCATTCGCATTCTTTGACGCTTAAAAACTAAAGCAAGCACTTTTCATAACAGTAATTGCTAAATAATCCTGGAGCTTCAATGTTTTTCTCCTCCTATCATTCAATTTGAATGTTGAATTAGAATTTGTAGCATATTGATAATTGAAAAAATTTAATAAGAAAAGTCCATTCCAATAATTACTAGATAGATTCTACATCATCCCGCTAAGCCAGGTGAAATAAAACTTCATCTTAATTCTATGAATTTTGATTAGTTCATGAGCTCAGAATAGGAAATAATAGAAAGAAACATTATATTTGTCTCGTTCTTTTCGTATACAGTATTTTATCTCCAGATTCTCTCATAACATTAGTTTTTTCATCCTCAACAAATTTTTCACTCCAATTAATTGAGATTTTTAAAGCTTCTAGAATATTGTTAGAAATCGAATCAAAAGATTTAATAATATGTCTGATCAACAGATTATGATGTAACTTTATATCTTCATTCTTAATTGGATAAATCAAACGAAAACAAATAATATGGAGAAATAATCTTCTTCAAGTTTTGGGCGACTCATGTTTGCCTTCTTCAATTCAAAGTATAATTGTCTGTTTTAATAGGCGTATGCCGGAAGCAGAAATCCAGAAGCATTCATTCGTTTAACAAATAACTTTCAACGAAGTCGTCTCTCACGAGATCTGTAGAAATACATTTCACCGAGAAGCCATGTACACATTGTATGCATAGTGAAGGGAGATGAACGAATCCCTCGAGTGATCATTTTTATTATTTCAATTTTTCAGCATCCATCAAATATATACATGTGAATGAGGATTAATAATTGGCCACCAGTACTCCCTCTTGAAAAATAAACGGGGGAGTTATGATTAAAAATTCTGAACAATGGGAATGAATGGAAGGTATCACACACGTACATCATCAATTTTTCGGTGTCTGGTGCTGCTGGTGTGAAAGGGGCTGAAAACGCAACGCTAGCTAGATGAATGAACGTTTTTCGAGACAGACCCTGTATAGTATGTCAGGGGTTGTAGGCTCAGTTTGTCAGGGGTGGAACTTGGATGAAAGGTTGACTCTCGTCCAGGGGTGTTGTCGGGTGGGTTGGGGGGAGGGGTACGCTAATATCGAGAAGCAGCTGACGTGTATTGAGATGAAAACGGGGGGAATGAAATTCCTTTATTAGACTCCGTTGACATGTGACATAGCTGGACATTAACGAATGGAGACTGAAAAGCTTTTTCATTGCTGGTTTGTATTTTATTATTTTCCTTGTCCTCTTCTCCATAGACTCAATTTCCTATTGTCAGTCTCTCCACATATATTTTTGAATTATTCATTGAATAATTTTGTGTCCATCAGAAGCTCCATTTTTATAGAATACAAATTTCATACTCTTTCCCCACACCCACTCTGTTTGGTCAGTCTCTTTGTGGGGTGTATTTACTGTGGAAATTCATTCGTTCGTTCTTTTTGTATTGTCAATACAGATTCATTTCATTTTATAGTTCATGTTTATTTCTGAACAGTATTTTCAGAAGACTAATCTATTTTTAAACTTATTTCTACCTTTTTGCCATCTACCTGTGTCATTACGAAAATCGATATGAATTATTTGTTCGCTTCAATTCCAATGTTTTCGTTTTTTATTATATGAGAATTTCTCTCTGTATTAAAAATGTGAACTATTATTTGATGATCCTTTGGTGAGCATTTTTCTTCAATTTCTCTCTCTATGAGAAATAAATGAATAATTTTATTGATGGATACAGAAGGAAGAAACCTATTCTGCCTTTTTTTAAATTCCTCTCTGTATGATGAATACTGACTAATGTATTCTGAAGAGAAACTAATTTGATTTTCTATCTTCTCTTAGATCAGTTATAAAAAATACTTAAAACTCTCAAATCTTTGTGGTACGAGTATATAGTGTGTGTATTATTAAAGTTCTCGTAGAGAATCCATTCCTGATTCTAGGGTACATTCTTAGCTCCATTGACTTAAACATTTTCCAGTTCAGCTAGGGAATTTTGAATGTTCTCGAAAATAGATATTGAGATCATTGCAGGAGTATGACGCATATGCCTTTGTTTCGAAACATTTATTGATGTTATCATGTCATTAACTGCAACCCGTTCTTGGAAAATCAATTTCCATGTGTTACATGGTATTGGCATATGTTACAAAGGCGTGAGCTGCTAGACTCACTTGATTGTATAGCTGTTGCAATCCATCATAATTGAGTATAATGACTGCTGCAGTGAGCAAAGCTTCAAAGATCAACAGCCACATAACCAGAATGACACTATAAACATCCAGTAAACTGTGTGGACATCCAATAAACATGTAAAGGGATTATGTTGTGGCATGATTATGAATCCCATTAGTGGCTTCAATGAATTTCTCATGAATCATACAGGAATCATTGCTGATGAGACAGAAAGTGAATAAATGCATCACATACAATCAGTTCTCCAATTTACTTGGTACGTGGATATGTAATGGGTAAATTCCATTATTATTTTTTGGGTTTGGATTGATTAAAATTCGCACAGTTTTGGTAGAATCTTTGTTTTCCTAAAACAGTTTGGTTTTTCTAAGGGTGATGCACGAGCATCACGTGGGTAATAGGAAGAGGAATGATAAGAGACGAATTTAACGACTGCTTTTTAGGCAGGGACCGACGGCTTAACGTGTCCTCCGAAACACGGAAATCATCTCCTTATGATGCGCCATTTTTTTTTCATTGAAATCTCACTTTACGTATTGGAAAAAGGTGCACAGGTGAATAAACAGTTGCTTATGAAGCAGCACACAATGATGCAATGACTAATCAGTGTGTGTTGCTTCATAAGCAACTATGTGAATTACTGTGACTAAATGTGACTAATCTTGTCTTGTCTTGTCTTGACTAACCGGTGTACGCCTAGCCTTATTAAGCTTAGTAAATGCGAATCTTTAAGCACGGAAGTGACTTAGAGAATTCAACTTTATGCTGATCTATTCAAACTTGGCACGGTAGATTGAAACTAATGGATGCTAATAGTGTCGGATGCGGAAGGAATGAGAAAACAACGGAAGCTTGATTGAGAGGAGTAGGGTTGGGGGGGGGGCTTGATGTTGAGTCCCAGAGGCAAGCTTATCGCTGCTCTACATATTGATTTCGCTAAAAGGTCTAATAGACTAATCATCCGAAAGACAATGGCTGGGCAACAAATGGCGGGCCGCTTCCGATCCAGCGAATGAATGCTTTGCCGGGGCGCAAATTGAACGGATTAAAGCGAGTCTGGCAGCAAGCGATACCGCTGGCTTCAAGAACTACGCTGCTGCAGCGTGCAAACTTTCAAGTAACTGCTTCTCCCCCCGCTATAACTTCTGCCTAAACCCCATATTGTTTTCGCTCACACCATAATCGACAGTCGATCCCCGAACACCGGCTCTCATCTAAACTCTCCAGCCTCGCAACAAACGCCCAACTGAACAATAATTAGCTTCACTTGGCGCGGCAATCAATTTGATCTTGCCACCAGTTTTCGCACGTCGCTTTATGGATGGAAATTGAAATTATTTTGACATCCGATGTGGGTCGAAATAGATCAAGTGCGGAGTACTCAAGCTAAGGGGGAGGGGTTTATTCGATTTAGGATACAATGGAGACTTACTTTTTGAATGTGCATAAGCGAGTTGTTGAATGATTATTACAGCGTGGCGAGGCGTGGTATACGTATTTGGTCATCGCCGGGTATATTTCCTATACGAATAAGTATACCACGCCTCGCCACTATTATTACAGTATAATTATTTCATGTGAATGGATACTCTTGATTGAAATTTAATATTGTTTTCTCTATGTTAACTTCAATTCAATTTTCAAGTTAATCTAATCCATACAACAAAATAAATCACAAATAAATATTGTATTTACTAACTTGGAACTAGAATTTTGTCAAGTATTTCTTGATTTAGATAATACAGTATTAACCACTTGAAGATAATTAATGTACATTGGAGATGGACATGGACTGGCTAAAGTGCACTTCTTTAAATAAAATAAATTGAAAAAACACTTTAGAGTAGCAGGATTAATGATCTGGTTCTTGAGCCAGGAATGGATGATAGAAGGTATCATCAAATCTTTGAATCTTTAGAATTTTTAAAGATTCTGTGGAGCATAGAATAATATTATTATCCTTCTTGTGTGGATGTGATGCAATAATATGATGATGATAGGGATACTAATAATTTAATTAATGTATTTACAAATTTTAATAGTGGATGTATAAAATGCGTTCAAAGTTCAAAACAGGACTTGCTCCAATCTTGATACAGTTTTATTCAGTGAAATTTTCCATAATAATTATTCAGTTATATCAGTCTATCAATAATGCGAACGACATACACAGATTTGATGTATCGCGAGATTTTTGGTTTAGGTTTAGAGAGTTACTGGAAGATGAGATTATTAGTCTACGAGTTTACAAGTAAGGAGATGATTCATTGAGATATTTCCTTTGTTACAGGGGGATTCTTCAGCAAGGCAAAGGCCAATATAACGAGGCAATAGTCAGTTACCAAATGGCTATTAAGTTCAGACCTTCTTTGGCATGTGAGTAAAACTTTCAATTTTTTTTAATAACAGTTTTATGTTTTTTGGTAATTCATCTGTAATTCAAACTAAACGTTTGTTGAGTTCTGTAACACAATAATTGAATAGCTTTTTGCTCTTCACTACCAAGAGTAACAGGAGTTACAGCTAGTTCATATAGTTTCATACAGAAATATATTCACAGGATACATAATTCCTAATCCACTATTTTGTATCTCGAAAGTGTTTTTTCTCAATCCTCCATACAGAAGCTTACACTAAATCTGAACAACACTTCTCAACTTGACATCATTCTACTGAGAGGCTTAAAAGCAACAAATGAATTTGGCTGCATTCGTTTAGAGCAATTTAATAAGTTTTCAAATTATTGAGTCCAAGTATTCTGCTTGAATGAGTGATTTATAATTATTTAGTATTTACATATCAGGACATTGGTTTATATTAGTCTTACTATTTATTATGAATGTGTAATATCTTTCGACATCTTTTATCCCTGAGCTCAACTTCTTCTAACTTCGACATTGGTGTGGTATTGATTGATTCACTACCAAAATTGGCCTGAGACTTATGTTATTACATCATAATCGTATTGAATAAAAAGCGTAGCATAGATGGAAAAATAAGATATTTATCTAAAAATCAAATCCCAGACTATCGCTAAAGATGTGATAGTGTATGAAAATATAATGTATTTTGGGGCAATGTACTAGTGACTCCTTTATAAAAAGGAAATTTGATGAAGCATTTGATGGTGCCATAAAATGAGCTATCGAACGACCTCGAGGCTACCCCATGAAATATGGCCGATAAAAACTCCATTAGCGTTCAATAACAAATTGCATTTGGATCCGATAGACAAAGCGCCTCACAACTAGTATAAAAGCAAAGCCAAGAACCAAAACTCGTCGGAAAAAAGAACTCTAGCCAATAACCTGGAGCCAATGGTAATATTTTGCTACTTTCAAATATTGGAATCGAATAGTTCTGATTTTTACGATCACCACTCTCCTATATCTGATTTCTCCCTTCCAATTTTTGAAGTGCCACGGTTTATATTACATTTCATATGCTCTACTATACGACCACTTAAGAATATGAACTTTGTTTTCATGGAAATAATACGGTCTAGCCCATTTAAAAAATATGTTCATAATAACGTGAAAGCTACGAATAAATTATTCGATATTCCAGTGGACATTCCACTAGAATCTTTGTGGAATGAAGATGGTCAGTCATAATACCTCAATGGGAATTAAATCAATTGATTGGATAACTCAAATAATAATCAATAAAATTAATTCACTGTACATAAGATCATTCACTCACTCAAATCAATTCACTGCACATGAGTCGTGTCTAGAAAGCAAACCATTGATCTGATGGGAATTCAAAAAATTCTGTTGTTTTCCAATTCTGAATTTGTCACTCACTTTTCAAATAGATAGTCTTCATTCTACGCTACCTTTCACATTGGAAAATCGTTATTGACATAGCTTCAATCTGAGAATGTTAAAAATATTTTTAAATACGATATGATGGGCATAAAATTCTACCATGTATTTTGAAAACTAATTTCTCTCTTGATCGAATTCGGAATTCAGTTTCAACTCTCTAACATTTCATCTGGACAAAAGAGACTTTATAGATATAAAAACATTACGGTAATATTGATAGGTAGCTGTCGTTGTCATTCTACCCACGATAACATCCACACAGTTCCAAATAAATGGAAATGTGACAGTAGCTTATAACTCGATTTCTGTTACCCCTTTAAAATCAGTTATCGAATCATGGCGACCACGAGCTAATCTAATATCTACGATCAACTTGATGGAATGTCGATTGTCAGAAGCCCATTTCGATATCTCGATTGAATCGTTTAATTTTTGTCACGTCGTTGGCAGCGGATATTCATGTTCAAACTGCACAGTGCCGGAAAGAGACGAAAATTGTATTGCTCATTCGAAATTGAAGCATCGCTAATTAAAGCAGATGTGTCAGTTCCCTGCATGACTTTCACATAGTGTATGCCGCATTTATCAGTCAGTTTTCGCGCAGTACAGGTGCCCAATTCAGAGCAGGCTGCAGGCAGAGCAGCTCACATGAAATTCAATTATGAAATACTCATCCCACATCCGTCTCAATATGGGATTTAGATTGGATTGAATTGAGTTGAACAAGCATCATACATAAAAATATGTTTATTCCATGATCTCATCACTCGCTGAAGGCTTACTGTTTTTTATACTCTGGATTTCTTCAATCCCATTATTCATTTCATGACATATTTCGCCAAAAATATGTCAAGCTGGGATATTACATTTGGCAAAGCGTATTCCCTGAATAATGAAAGTTGACAGCACATGAGGAAAATATAAAAACTTGAAATGGTAGTCTCCTGGAAAATTATATAGTCAAATAGGGATTGGACTGTGGAATACCAGTAAGAATGTTCAACGCAACGAAAATTATTATTTCGACATGGAATGTTGGATTCTAGAGAATTTCTTATTACAATATTTGATGCTCCATGATGTTTTACTCAGATTCCAACTTCATTCTTTTCAATTTTTAATTCAATCAGTTTCCTACAAAGAAGACTCAACCTACTCATAGAACAAGAAAGTCAGTATCTACTTAAATTATACACAGTTGTACCATATCGGCATTACTATCGTACATTCATTAGCGCCGACCCGCCGCCTCCATAATGTAGTACGATATGAGCTCATTTATAATTTTCCACTGAATATTAATTACATCGAATTTATAATTTCAACACGTTAACGACGAATAAAATTTATGTTTGCCAAAAAATAGTTTCATTTTAATTTCAATTGTCCGGATGTACATTGAAGAGCATTTTTCGAAGTTTACCAGGCTAAATGCTACATTTATCAGGCTAAATTACATTAAATTCTCAGACGAGTCTGGAACCGTCTCTTATGAACGTCATCATTTAAAAACACACGTTTGTTATCCAAGTCACGGAATATCCGCGATTTTAGTATCCACGTGTGAGCAGTGCCTACATTTTTCCTGATAACTTCTAATAAGTTCCATTAACTATTCGATCACAATGATTCGGAGAAAGATCGAGAACAAATTTATTGGATTGTGAATTTATCATTGCTTGTATATAAATATCTATGGCTTGCTCCTTCATTTTAACTTGAATTTTACTGATGGCACTACAAAAAATCAATGTTTGTTAATTGTTAGCACTCGAAATTAATTCTAAACAAATTTTGATTGGGAACTCAATCCTAGCTAGAACATCTGAAAATACGAGTAATTCAAAATATTTCACACAGTCTGAGTAGGGAAATAATTGGAGCGTGTCGATTGCATTGGAAGTTAGCAGACCGGATGTTTTCCGGGTTTTTCCACATTCCGTAGATCAGTGATGGCAAAGGGTGAAGGAGTATAAAAGGATGAAAACCGATTCAAAATAAAAAAGTATTTCCGGTGCGGTGACGAAATGAACACTCGAGAGACCAAACACTTCCGCAATGGTAGTTGTGGACCTCAGTCGTGATGTGGTCTGAACTCAGATTCACTCACCCCTCCCACTAAAAAAAACCTCCACCCTTATACTACGCTATCACACCAACCAGAAAACGAAATTTTTTTTAAAAGAATCGTTTGGATGATGAAGGTGTTACTCGTACCATTAATGCTCCCTTTTGTATTCAAATCAAATCTGTTATAGATTTATATCATAATATTCTAACCCTATTGACGGTGAACGAATTGTGTGTAGAGATACAGCTGGCTGTAAAGAAAGGAACTGGAGAAAAGTGAGATAAAAATATTCCTTTCTCCCTCGAGTATCGCAGAGATATCTTTGAAATCACGTACCACCCAGTATGTGAGAGCCTTATCCGACTACATATTCAATTGGTATGCGCTTCAGCTGCTCTTGCACAAGAAATATTCGATCTTTGCCGTCTGAGTGACTAACCGCACCGAAAGCTGCACTGCAGCGCGATAAGTCATGTGTATCAAAAATTATTTACCGCCCACAATGTATTGTGCTGGAATTTTCTATTTTCCAGCTACTCTTGCAAACGTATCGTGTCTCTCGCAGCGAATGTCTGTGACTAGAATCAAATTGCGATTGTTGAGTGCATTCTATTCCAATTTTTTCCGAAACACTGATCTCAATAGCGAACCTATTTCACTTGTGAAAGAATCAATTTCAGGCTGTAATTGAAAATTAGTCATGTGGAAATGTCCGCCTGGAAATTTTCATACTTAATACGATACTTTTCATATTTCATACTTGCATTTCAATGTTCAACTCGAGGATGTCGAGTATAGATTGTGAATCTCTACAATGCGCGATCCTTTAGAAGTTAATGCGTTCTACAGCTCAATAAAAACAATTTTAGTGATAAGTTGATAAAAATTGGTGAATAGTGTAATTCAAAAGTATTAATTGGGTAATCAAGAACTCAATTGAGATTTTGCATAAGACATTAATGTATAGGTTGTATATGTTCATGATTATAATTTGTTAATCTATGATTGTCGAAGTCATAGAAAGAAGAGAATGAGAAAAAAAGAAAACAACAAGGAACAAGGAATTAAATCCAATTCAAATTGGAATTAATGATATTGTAGGGTTAGTTTTCCACTCAAGGTTTTTTTTCTATGTTATTATTGACTCCTAGTCATAAGTCAATTGTTAAGTAGTCATAAGTCAAAATGTTATTATTGACTTCTAGTCTTGACTAGAAGTCAATAATAACATAGAAAAATAGAAGTAATATTTTATAATCTTTATTGAAGTGTTCTTCAAAGTTTGCACTGGGAATGAACTTCCAAGTACTCTTGCATTCCAGCCTAAATTAATTATTCAATGTTGATGTTTGTAGGCATCAAGCCGGATAATTGAATTGTTGGGACGAATTTCAAAGTGAGCCATTGCAGAGCTAATGGTGTCCGATGCTCGAAAATTAGCGCGATAACTATCTAAGAGAGACGCCGGCCGAATTAGCAGCCAAGTTTGGCTTGGCGGAATGAATCGTCAGGGAGTAAAGAAAACAAGAGCAAGTGAGTGAGAGAAACTCGTTAGCAGGAAATTCTGGCAAGAGTCTTCTTGACTTGCGTTCAGAATGATATAGATCCAACCTGTTGCTGAATGTAGCACAGCGACCAGGGAGGGACCAAGCACGCTTCGCCTGTCTGGCTCAACTCAACTTGCCTTCTGTTCTCTGAATTAGAACTTTTTCTTTTCTCTCCTAAACTTCATTCCCTCTCCACCCCCTCGTTCGCTACGCAAAGATTTCTACAAATTAACCTGTTGCTTAAGTAAACAGAGAGAAAGCTAAATAGCCCGAGGCTTTCCCGTCTTTATGATGAAGAAAGCCCGTGGCTGAGAAGGTGGGGAAATTGCAAACAAGAATGAGCAAGGAGAGGTGGCAAAGTCTGCAAGCAAACTTCTCCCAGCTGTTTACTTTTCATTCTTCTCGCAGTCAATAGAACTTCGTCCCGCCTCCGCTCGCTCTTCCTCTTCTTTGAAAAGGAAATAACTTTTCACACTAAATTTAACCCCAACTGAAAGTCATTCACTTTTTCTAGAGCGACTTTCAATGATAGAACAGAGTGAACTGTATTTCCTACAGTAGGGATGAATTCCAGCAATGTTCACTCTGCCAGTTATTAATTTCGTGAAGTTTCCATCATTTTGCTATTCTGTGAACTCAAGCCCACATTAGCTCAGTTCTGGAAGCTTTCAATGGTTTAAAATTGGCAAAATGAATCTCCAACTGCTCTAGTTTTCAATAAAAACCTTTCAATCCAACGTTGTTCTAAAACTAAAAGTGTTTTGTGAAGTATCTTTATATTTTGGCTTCAGGTTGATCAGGGGCCATGCTTTATGAAATTTCATGAGACCCATGGAATAGAAAAAACAAATGCTTACAGTGATTCACAGCTTTATTGCACAGTTCTTCGAGGCTTCATGTGTATTATTGTCTAGTGTTTGATTCACTCTGTACAGGACGTTGAAAATTTTGATGTCAGACCTCTGGACATCAAACAGATTAATACTCATCGTATGCTATTATTTTACTAAAGGGTAAGAATCTTTCCATTTCTTCTGATTTATACTCACTCAACAGCTATTGTTCACTACATGGGTGAGCTACCTGTTCTTCAATTTGTTTACTCACTCAACAGTTTATTATGTTTCTACATGCGGAAATTTTTATAATTGTCCTCAACTGCTCAAAATCATAATTCATCATTTCCTCGTGTACATTTCCTGAAACAAAGTTTTATTCTATATTCCACAAAACATAACTTTATAAATCGTGAGAATTGTGAATAACAACCATATGAATAAAACTATTCAAGAGGTGGAACATAAATCTTGGATCACTATCATTTTACATTTATCATTCAGATAACTCTTTCAGTCTTGTTTCAACCATGAATTCTTTAAAAAAACACAGTACAGTATTCATATTACAGTAATGTAGTTTTCTATTCTTGAATATGCTAATGTGTTCCAATAACATTGATCCGCTGAAAACCACTTCTATTTCATCGTAGGTTCCTCGTGAGAATAGGGGAAACAGTGATTGGTTAGAATAATCTGAAATTTTCAATCCGAAGAATTCCCCTTGGAATAGGTGAAACAATATCTGTACAGAATATCATTTCGAAATATGAATCAAGATTTACGGACAATATTGTAGAAATAATACATGCATTGGAGTGAGACTTCTCACTCTCAAGGGATTTTTGCCTGTGTTTGGGTGAGCAACTGAGTAAATTGAGGATGGAAAGGACAATGGAAAGAAAGAATGACATCAGCGGTATTCACCCTTTCCTCCCAAAATGAGTGAGTAGCTTTTGCAGCAGTTTTGCTCAGGAGGTCAAGACAGCGGAAAGTGTAAACATATTTTTATTGTCTCCGTAACGGTGCCAGAAACCTGGGAGTAAGATGACATTCTGAGTCCAGTCATGCAGCAGACCCGCTCCATTACTTTTGGTCTGCACAAGAGTTATTGTATCTTTCTTCGCTCTCATTCTTGTTACGCCATTTCCGTTTATTCTCAGTCAACGATTATCTCCCCTGTGTCGATAAATTTATCAATTATTTCTTCTTCCCTTCTTCGTACTTAAGACATTTTATATGTTTTGGTAGCCTGTAATAATAAGGTAGTGTTTGATTTCAAGGAATATATAAAATTTTCAATTAAAAAGGCTTTATTATATTCCACTGTTATCGAGTTCGTGATTCATTTTCATTCCCATTGAGTATAAATTTTACATATCTGAATAAATGAATAAATAAATATTATGTATTAAATCAAGATTCATATTACACTATACAGTACTATTTCGATCAGTACTTCATAAACCCCTTAATTACATTAAAATAGAGGATCATACAGGAGATAAACCAAAAGTCTGAATAATCAAAAAAATTTATCAATTTTTCGTTTCCTTTGCCTACTTTATAAATTTCATATGTTGGGTAAGCCAATAACAGGATGGAATTCTTATTATCAATCCATTAATCTTTCAATTGAAAAGGCTCAACCATATTCCACGTTATTCATGA
This sequence comes from Laodelphax striatellus, assembly GCA_017141395.1. Classification (NCBI taxonomy): domain Eukaryota; kingdom Metazoa; phylum Arthropoda; class Insecta; order Hemiptera; family Delphacidae; genus Laodelphax; species Laodelphax striatellus. The sequence continues at coordinate 18,257,861 of CM029533.1, forward strand.
ATTCTTATGTATAATAATAATATGAAGATGCCATCACAAGAGATAGACCCAAAGTATGAGTGATTACACTGAATTTGATTCTGCAAAAAATTCTATGATTAAATCATACAAATCAGAATGCAAAACATAAAAAAGAGACTATTTGCTCCAATACCAGTGATTATAATCATGATACATCACTCGAAATTCAAAATAAAAGGCCTACTTGTACCAAACTTACAAGTGCAAATAGGCTACACGAAACACAAATCATGATTATTATAACTTTCATATAAAAGTTTGACAGATACATTATAAAATCATACAAATCAGAATACAAAGTACTCTACAAAAAAGTTTTATCTGCCTCAATACTGGTAACTATAATCCCAATACATCACTTGAAATCATACTTGTATCAAACATATATACTGATATTATATACAATATTCTTATTGGTTATCATGATTATGAAGACAGAAACAATTATCCGCCAACTTCAAACACTATGTTTTACGCTTACTACATTATTGTGATACCACGATAGAACCAATAATTTACCCACTTCTACACAATTTCAAGATGATTGGTGGTTGGCTATAAATCTATCTGCTTTCATGAGAGAGAGAATGAATTTATCCGGCGCATATTTACCGTACCTCACAACAAGTAGCTTATCGCTGCGAAAAATGCAACCGCTATATATAACGGTAATATTTTTCGCATTTCCGTTTATCTGCTGCGTTGAAAAGGATCTGAAGCGTGAACCAAAAAAAGGAAGCCAGCCACTTCAGAGGATAAACATATTTTATTTATAGTGCGGACGTAGAACATCTGTGGGGGATGGCGCGAAAAGCTGTTATCAACGCGATAGTGTCGATTTCGATGGCAGCTAGATTTTATTTATCAACAACAGCCGAGAAGCTGCAGTCGTGGGTGGTGATGCTGTGGGATGGGTGAGCAATAAAAATAAATTTGCACTCCTAGCCCTTTCTGACCTTTATAACTCTTGCTATCTTTCAATGCCGGAAAAGAAACGATGAGATAGGGATATAAAGAGGGGAAGGGGTAGAAAGAAGAAGTGGATGAGAAGGAGAAGTGATAGGAGGAGGGGGAGAAGGAGAAGAAGACGGAATAGAAGGAGGGAAATTGGGATATAAGGAGGGGGTGGGTAGAAGGAAAATACAAGATTCTCATGGACGAGAAAAAGAAGTGATAGGAGGAGGTTGAGAAGGAGGATAAGAAGGAGAGAATAGAGGAATATAAGGAAGGAGAGGGTGGGAGGAAAGTGGTAATAGCAGGGGAAGGGAGAAGAAGAAGAAGACGGGAAAGAATGTGTGAATGAACTTAAACGCTGGTGTGTGTTTGTTGATAGTGGTTGAACAATGATACAGAGCGAAGTCGAAAGTGAGAATTGAAGCAGTGTTGAAAAAAGGAAAGCAAAACGAAGAGAAGGCAAAGTAAGGATCGAGAAAAGCAGTCGGAAATCTCTGTGCTTCCCAAGAAAAATTATCAGCTCCTCTTCGTGGGGAAAAAAGCGAAAATATCTCGCTTTTCCTGCTAGAAAAACATGCTGGCTTCCCTTCGCGGCGTCTACCAATATACCACTAAACCCTTCTAGTCGGCTGGAGAAACACGTTATGTATATAGCAGTATATGTGATGGTATATGTGAATGTTATGCAAGCACTGCTTCCAGAGATTTGGTACTGGCAAGAGCTCTCGCTTTCAATTCACGCTCACCAGTTGGTTGCAAATTTATCTTCTCCAACAGACTATTCCTTTAAATGCCACCATTTGAAGCATCTCAGCCAACATCTGAGTATCATAAACACAGCATTCATGGAAGCTATTTTGAAGAACATATTATGGAGTATTTCGGTGGACTCTATGTTGAATCCATCAACTGCAAATTACTGTGATGAGACCTATGAAATTAACTTGTTCTTGTGCTAATCGACTGAAAGTACTCTTGAATCAGTTAGATTCTCCACTTTCTTTTCTTGTAGTCTGTTCTTGCTTCTAACAATAATTAATAATATAAGCTGTTATTATATTACAATAATATTATAATAGTTATTATAACTGTTATTATAAAGAACACTTTATTATAATAGGCTGAGCCTATTCAACATTGCAAAGTTGATGACGAAATTCATTGAAATGTAATTATATGAGTTTTGTATGTTAATAATGTTGGTCAACAAGCCAGGATAGTCATACTACTCACTCTTACTAGACAATAAGTTCCTATTCTCTTAGTACATATGTACTCTTAGTACACCTAGGACCTATACATAACACGATTATTTCCACAAAAGTAAAGAGATGTGCTTGAACATACAAAAATTGAAGTAGCTGATAAAAAGGATATTTTTCGAATTTGGAGGCAAATGTTAGATATAGTTCAATTCAATGTGTTATCTTGAATTTCAAAGGTTTTAATCATTATAATACTGTGAGGCGATTTGAAGCAGCTAAACTAGATGATGTTATACTGCAATTCAGAACATCAACTTCAAGTTACGTATTTCTTGGATTCCTGTCTGTGTACTACACGATATCAACAGGATTAGGATGTTCGTCTTTTAATAGCTCACAGAATAGCGTCTCAAGTCAAATGGTTGGTACTTCACTACTGGTAAATGGAACAAGATTTTGAGACTTTATCTTGTCTGGACACGGATCAGTATTAGAGCGTTGTGAGCTATTAACTGGACACTAACCTGGGAAAGCATTTAAAGCTTGTGGCAGTCCATACGAGTAATGAAACTACATTCAGAGAATGAGGAACAGGAGGGAGTGAACATCAGTTTTCCATGTCACTCAGAAATAAAGCTGCACAACAGCGGATCAAGCTGTCTAGCAGATTATCGTTAGTCCACATGGTTCCTAGTTTCCTATAATTAAGATGAGGTTTAAGGTGGTCTTCTTAAAAGGACATAATAATCTTTGATCATGTCACTGGCACCAGTGTTTCATCGTTCATGAATTATGTTTTAATTACAAAACTAATAAACAAAATTATTTGAGAATCCTGATGATTCAATTTTGCAGTTACAATTAATGTTGAACAGTAGTTAAAAGGTTTGAATATTGTACGGGTGATCTGGAGTTAATGCAGAGGTTATTCAGAGGTCACTTTAAGCTTATTCAAACGTCACTTAGTAGGCTTGTACAAAACATCTCCATATAATCTGAATTCAACAAAAGATTAGTTTCAACTTTGCTCAAATTTTAGATCCACATCTTAAACCATATTACAACTTTAAATCAAACTTGAAATGCGTAAGAGTATAGTGGTTATTCAGATGAATGATTACATTATGTATTTTATTTGGCAGATGGCAAATGATTGTTATTCAACGTTTCCACGATAATGTGATGTTATGCTTTATGCTCTGTGATCATAGTCCATAGATCGTCACATAGTCCATCATGAAATAACTTGGTGTCCTCCGGAGCATCACCCGTTACCATGTAAACTTATTATGTCATTTACTATCCGCCAAATTCTTCTATGAAAACTCTACTACATAAGAGTAGGCTCTATAAATACCAGATAGACGCAGGATCTGCCATTTTGGTGCCGGACTTCTAACAGCAGTTTATGAAATAGCTTGAGTTAGGATAGTGAATACTGCTAGAATTCTTTAGATCAACTGGGCGAAAATGTCGGTTGGGTTCGTTTAACCTGGAGGGTGCTAGGCTCTTCATAGAGCCTTAGCTCAGAGTTAATTGATGTCACGTATTTAGAAGTTGGAAATTAAGGGCCGGTTCATGAGCTCGGGATTCAGCTAAGTCCTAGACTTCGAGCAGCCACCGTAGCATCGACAAACGTTAGCCTCGACACCATGTACTAAAGGCTCTCTATGCTGCTAATCCACTAACCTTTCTAGACGAACCTTTGTCGATGCTATGGTAGCCACCCGTTTTAGTCTAGGACTTGGCTAAATCCCGAGCTCATGAACCGGCCCTTAGAGGTAGCTAAGAGGTAATAAGAGGTAAAACGTAGGTGAATGGGATGTAATTTATAGGCAGTTCAGAGGTGAATTGGACGAAGTCAACTTTCAGATAGTTAAGAGGTGATTTGATTTCTGTTGTTGCAGTGGCTCACCTGAACCTAGGTCAGCTGCTAGCGTCGAGAGGCCGGTGCGAGGAGGCGGAGGCGGTGCTGAGGCGGTGCTCGCAGCTGGACGGTGCCGGCTTGAAAGACCAGCGCACGCACTACAACACGCGCATCTCGGCGCTGGTGCATCTGGGCAGGATGCTCTCCGATCGCGGACATCACTCGCGGGCGGTGGATGTCTATCGGGAAGCTGTGCATAATATGCCCGAACACTATCAGCCGCAGGTATGTTCGAAAGTTGAAATATTCAAATTCATATATTCATTTTTTTATCTGACTGAGGGCCGGTTTCTCCAACGACAGTTAAACCAATTTTTAGTTTAAACTTACGTTTCACCACTCACTAGGAACTTTTTTGTCAGAAAGTTCGATGTCCGAACAGCTGACCATTCGATTCAATGTTAGCATCATTGAATCAAATGGTCAGCTGTTCGGACATCGAACTTTCTGACAAAAAAATTTCTAGTGAGTGGTAAAACCTAAGTTTAAACTAAACCGTCGTTGGAGAAACCGGGCCTAAAGCGGAAGAAGCCACATGAATAATATTAGTTTAGTGCCAGTGTGAAAGTGGAAGTGCAAAAGCAGAGTATATGTGAATGGGTGAAAAATAATTAGTTCTTATTCAATATAGAAGGTTGAACCAATGGGTCTCACCTTCTCTAACAATCATTATCATTTTAAGTTAAAATAGAATAGCTTATTAGTCCTTGACTAGGTGCTATAGTAACAAGGAAAAAAATTTTTATCAAAAAAACGGTAACAAGGAAAGATCAATATTTAAAACATAAATAAATTGTTAAAGTATATTGAATTTTCTGTTGAAAATTTGTTAAAAATAGATGGGAGGAATCCATGGATATTTCAAATTATTTAACTGCTTATTGAATGCAAAATCCTTATACAGTAAGGGCCGGTTCATGATCTCGGGATTCAGCCAAGTCCTAGACTAAAACGGGTGGCCACCGTAGCATTGACAAACGTTATCCTCGACTCTATGTACTAAGGCTCTCTATGCTGCCAACACACTAACCTGTCGAGAAAGATGTTCGTCGATACGGTAGCCACCCGTTTTAGTCTTGGACTTGGCTAAATCATGAACTCATGAACCGGCCCTAACAGAATTTAATGATAAACTGGTCCAAGAGACTACAATCTAATCTAGTCTAAAGGCTCCCATCTACTTCAATTTCCAACTGCAGTCCGGGACTCACAGTTATAGTAAGTTGTGAAAGATGGACTGCGTTGATGTGATAATTTTCTTCCTAGCGTTCTTTCCATGAACGTGATCATTATTTTCATGTGCGGATACATGTTCTCAGGGAAGTTTGATTAGAACTTGAATTTTTTAACTTTGATAAACGTTAAGTTTCGTATTTCCAATACTTTTCTCTCTTCTCATCTATCATCAGTATAAAATTCAATCATTGGAGATGATCTGGATGGGAATGATTCCTCACATATTAAATTTGAAAATTATATTAGTAATCGAAGAAAAGCAGTGAAGATTAAACCTCTGCTTGAACTATGTGTTTTTGAAATTAATCCTCAGTTTGTTTCAAAGATGCAATGGTTGTATTACAGTTCTGGATCGATACTTTATTGTACTCAAATTCGCAAAACCCCAATATTTTTTTAAATTTTATTCCATCTTTCAATTTCAGACACTCTATAATCTACTTGGAGAAGAACTGGGTAAGATGGGCAACCATGAAGAAGCCGAGAGGTGGTTCAAAGCAGCTTTGGATGCTAGTCCTGACCATGTTCCAGCACATCTCACTTATGGGAAACTTCTAGCTAAAAATGTATGTGAATTTTATTGTTATTTGAGCCAGCTGGCTTTATTTAACTAGTTTTTGCATAAACATAAAATCTTGTCCAGTTATTTTTATTACTCTTAGCTCTTGGAATACGTTTCAAAGTAGTGTTCCCGAGTAAAGTGAGGAGAATACGATGGAGATTGAGAATTAAATATTTGAATTGATGTTACTTCAAACAATAATAGACTTCAGAATCACCTTGTCATATGGGTGTTGCTCATACAGGAAAGTGCCTGATCCCATTATTTTCAAACTGTAAATCATTCAATATTCTCAACCATCACCACCTACATTAAAAATTGGGTACATCTTCACATACTATAGGTTTGATACTGTGTCTGATCTATAGGCTGAGTCCGCCTATTTGTTTTCCAACTCTTTATACTGAATCAATAAGAATTGAATTAATTTCTTCAGACCCTCAATGTCTAATGTAGTTTTAACTAAAAATTAAGCCATCATTATAATGAGATGATTAATTTGGCACTCGAATTTTGAGACATCTTTATGAATTTCCAGAAATAAAAAAGTGTTTACAATGGCAGTACAAAAGGCTCCTAATGGATCAATAATATTATTCATATCAAATTCTGGTGGAAATGAATAGATTTTGGAACAGTAGCATTTTCAAAAACTGTTCCTCAAGAGTCGTTTTCTTCTAGCCACGAGCTGTGTTTTGGATCGTATCGTAGCGTAGGCAGACAAGGAGTCGCACAACACAAAACTGGGCATGACAAAATTTATAGGCTTTATAAAGCGTAGTGTTATTGGTTTTTCCCCAAGTCGGCGGCACAAATGTCGCCATTCCTTGTACTGAGAAGTGCTGGTGCGTGTGCGTGTGTGGGGCCGAAATGGCCCACCACCGACACAGCTGGACACTGGACTACTGCTAAACTGAAACTTTAAAAACCCCATTGCCGGTGCAGGCCCCCCCCCCTTCCCACCCCACACCTTTGCTTGCCGATGACTGTTTCTGAAAAACGTGTCGAAAAAACAAGAGTACGCTTCTTTGCATATTTCAACGCACACCTGGTGGTTGGTCTGTAAAAACAAACGTAAAAAAATACGCGACGCTGCGTTTTGAGGGCGTAGTATCAGAACCCTCACAAAATGTTTGTTGTGGAAAAAACTTATGGAACACTTCATGATTATAACTGCAAAAAAAAGGTGAATAGGTAATAGGATTAGAAATTTAGGATAAATTTAGAAGAAATCGGATTAAAGTTTTGGATAATTGATGAAAGTGGTCTGTTTAGTTCATCCGAAAACAAATTCTATGATAGATTTATATAATATTTATATTAAGAGAATAATTAAATGTAATTAATAAGGCTGCTTGGTGTAGGGTATACTTGAAGCATGTTCAAAACAATTCCAAAGCGTTCAATGTTTGTTAATGTTGGAAAATTTTTCTGCTCAAACTAAAAATAGCTTTCTCTCTTCCAATTATAACGTATTTTATCAGAACAGTGCAAAAATAGGTACAATAATATTGTTAGTTATCAATGAATACTTGTAACTTGTAATGAAGTATTTGATATGTTTTTGAAGCAAAAAGCATGCTCTTTATCGCATCATCATTCAACTCCATGAACAGAACTTACATTCAAAGTATCCAATCAAGTTGATAGTTTCTTAGTTTGATTTCTTGACAAAACAAAACTTCTTTCCTAGAGATTTGTGAATTAGGTTCCCACAAAAGTGGTACGGTAGTGTGCCAATATGGTTTAGTGCAGAACAGAAACGTTCAAATTCTAGTTTGCTAAGAACTATCCGAATTGAGTCTACTTTGGAGCAGATCCAACTCATTCCAATAAAATAGTGGAACTTTTTAGAGAACAAGAGATAAAACAAGAGAACATATTTTGTTGCACAATAATGTAAGGAAATGCGAGGGATAAGGGAAATAAGAAAGATTTTATAGTGTCCATATAAACGTAGAGTTTTCTGGCTATCTTCAGTGTTATGCACTTCCCAGTGTTTATTGAAACGAAAATATTAACATAGAAGAGCATATTACATTCTACTTCACTTCCAAGTTAGCTTCCATGAAGGAATATTATTTTCTGGAACAAAGTAGATAATATAAAACATCTACCGTTTTCCTTCTACTATTACAGTTGTACTATACACTATTTTTATTAAAGATCAGGTCTTCACATAGTTTCTATGAACAAAAATTTTTAATATTAATTATTATCGACCATTTGATTTTTTATAATCATTCTATTATAAATTTATTGCCTTCTTCTTTTGAAAAATAGAATATAATGATTTTAATTCAAAGCTATACAAATAAACTGTTGAACACTTTTTATAAAATTAATTTTGGACATGCAATGATAATTATCACTTATTTTATTCCAACCTATTCATTTTGAATTATTTTTTATCTTTTCAGAGAACTAGAGCAATGGAAGCAGAGCTATGGTTCAAGAAAGCACAGGAGCTAGCTCCTTCTGATCCAGCTGTCTACACGCATTTCAGTAAGTACTCTTATTCATTAAAAATTATCATGTAATCATATACACGAGCGAAATTGAACAGTATTAATTTTTGATGAAACACCACTGTACCTGGAAATTTAAAAAAATATTTATGAATCTAAAAATCAAGATCAGGAAGCTGGTAGAGTATTGACCGAATGAAAAAAATATTCTCTAGGTTTTGTAAAATAAATACAAAAGGGATGTTTGATAAAATTACTTTGTCGAAAAACCGTGAGAATATAATTATAATCTTATTCATTTACAGTATTGGATCAAATAATACATTATCAAGGAATGAAAAAATAGTCCACAGCCCAAAACTTCTTCTGTTTCAATATTCACAAGAAAAATTCTGTAAGTCAGTCTATTAGAACATAATCATAAAGATTAATGTGCAACAAAATGAGTATTGCTTGGATCATTTTCAAATAAACCAGATAAATGAAATTAGCTTGAATTTCTAAGTGATGATAAGAACTTTTGGATTTATATTAATCTGATAACAACATACGTCGTTGACCTGAAAAGAGAGGAGTTATGAGGAGAGAGAAAAATTAACCTCAGTTAGAGGTTCCCGAAACATGGAACAGGAAAAATTAGGTAGAATCAGGACTGATGCGCTAGAAACTGTTTCTTAATTCGTATATTTGTTGTTTGTTCTCTATCCATTTTATCTATTGATAAATTTTATTATCAAGTTATTAATATTTATTCAACTTTTTATCATTCAGGTGATTTCCTTGGAGGACTGGAGAGGCACGTTGAAGCAGCGAAAGTCTTGCTGCGAGGAGCTGAAATGGTGTCCGCCAGTCAGCAGCTCCCTCTGGTGTCAGCAGCAGCAACTGCCCTCAGACAGGCCGGACGTTTATCACATGCCGAGTCCATTTACAGGAGAGCACTCGCCCTAAATCCCAAGGTAACTTTCTTGAAGTTCTTATTTCCTATAAAAATCTTTCTTTCTTCCTCTAGCTTTTCTAAAGGATTCCTTCTAAAAGTAATTTGAAATTGAGAAATAAATTTCCAACAAATAAACTAGCTCAAAGGTGTAAAAATATATATTTTAAATATTTCTAAATCTCCTAGCTTCGGGTCTACCTCGGTAATACGAACTAAGATAAATGAAATCAAAGGCAATTCGTAAGATAGAATTGCCTTTGCTGAAATTGAAGCATTTGATTGAATGGCAAGTATAGTCTGTTCAGGTCAACCAGTAATATGAAGTGAATATCGTTGAAAAGCCTCAATGCAGACAATACAGTATTGATTCGATCTCATCAAAGACAATTTAATTACTTAGTTACTAAAGTTACAATTGTCTTTCATCTCATCAATAAGCTTCCTGATCTTAATATTCAAAATAAAGAAATCATATGACTTTTTTAGTGTGGAATAGCTGAGTTTTCCTTCAATGGAATTGTAGAATATTTCTCTTTCGTTCGTATAGGTAGTTTATTAACCAGAGGGTAGTGCTTGCTCCAACAAACTTTTGCAACTTGGGTCAAAATTTAATAACTTATTAGTCTCAGACGAGGTACTATGTACTAAGAAAGAAAAATTAAAATTAAAATTTACAAAAAAATCTGTGTTTTGGAAGATAACCTTGCTACCTAATAAGGATACAAGTAGGCTTGACATTTGCTATAGTACCTATATGAAAGATTGGATAAGAGACCATAGCTTTGATTGATCATTCAAATCACAAAGTAAACGTCAAGGGTGGTCCGGTATAACATTCAATAGTGCACTTAGATCGCTTTTGTACCCGCTATGAATTATGTTATCATAACATGAAGTATCTGTTGGACAGATTTTATTGGCAATTAAATACAACCGATTATCCATCTATAGCTTGTTTTGACTAGTACGACTTTTCCTTATTGAAGTATCGATTATTATAGATATCCACTTGAGTAGAATGTGGAGTGGTTCAACCAGGAAGAAATTTCATTATCTATCACCTCAAGAAGACGTAATTAATTTTCTAGAATTAACAATGACAATCCATGTAATAATTAGATAATCAATTCATTATGTTCATCGTCAATTTCTCCTTTCATTAATTCCACTTATATCGTGATCACCAATGAATTTATGGTCAACGCTTTTCATGAGTTTCATCATTGAAATGAAATTTTCAGCGTATTTACTGTCCGACATATTAAGCATGAAAAGTGGTTTACTTTTCCTCATACAGTTGTGCATTCGCTAATTATTTCTCGTGCAAATATTGCCGTTTCCACACAAATTGGCGGTGAATGAGGGGAATTACAGTATCCAATATTTTCCATTCCATCAAAAGTTTTCCAATTTCAAAGCAGTAGCCTAGTCAATTTGCGATAATGGTGCATAAATATACCCTACGATCCTCGCAATGAGTGTGGCGTGTCCCACCACCGTAAATGCAGAACGAAAACGAGCTGTTTTCTCCATCGAAATTCAATGATTTTAACGCAATAGTGGAAATATTGCTCGCTTAACAACTTCAATCGTGATATAGAATGGATCATTTGTTGTCATGCCACGGATTTATTCCATTTGAAACTGATTCAGGGGTAATATTAGAGAAACCATATGGAATCACCAAAAAGTTTGTTTACTTTGAATCAAACATTTAAATAACTTTAAAAAGTTATTATGTTTGTCAATGGTGAGTCATCAAAATACTCGTATAATTGAAATGATAAATAATAATCAAATCTTATAATTGATAGTATTTTAAAATCAATATTCAACAGCTAAACATGATGAGCTACGGATAGGGGTAATGTTGTTCCTAAATTATAGCTACAAGAAAAAATAGTAGATCATTTTATTTTATTTGAAAAGTAAAATTATTCTATTTTATATTGTTAAAATCTTGATAAACAGATAGCCACTTCCTGTTATTGCTATAAGTGATACTATAGTGTGAAAATTAAAAAAAAAATAGAATGATATAATCAAATACTTGAGTGTTTGAATGTCTCCCATCCAATCGATAAGATGAAACAGGATTTTATATTTTAATAAAAACATTAAATTTGCTAACATTTCTTGGTTATCTTTTTTCTAATGTTGTATTATTCTAGAATATGGTTTAATATCTAATTCTAATTCTATAGTTTAATTCTAATATCTGTAGTTTATTCTAGAATATATTTTCCAATTATTGACAAATCTCCAATTTGGCCTGTTTGATTCTGAAATGAGATAACAATAATTGATTACATATTACCTAATACATAATAACTAATTACATGATACCTAATTATTAGGTAACATCAATACTCGAATGGTGTACTCTGTCATTTAGTATTGAAACCAAGTTTATTACACCACTCATATAGCTTCAATAGATCAATACAAACATCATTAGATTAATACAAAGGTCGATATGTAAGCAAAAAAGTCAATGAATGAATTTGAAGATCAATATAGATAAATTCAAATATTTTAAAATCAATCTTTTAAAAATTCGAGAGATGTATAGGGAAGGCTGAGCTTGTTTATTTTCTCCCAAATCATAATATTATGTTCTTGTGTAAGAGATACACAAGCCAGCCTTCGATAAAGTTGGAGTGGTCCGTAGCCGAGGGCGATAAGCGCCTGTCTGATAATCCAAAGGTTCCAAGATCGAATACAGTTGCCGGAACGGATTTTGACAGAAACAGCCACTCCCGTCTTTCGGAGGAGACGAAAAGCCGTCGGTCCCGACTGCCTAAAAACAGTCGTCATCTCTCATCACCACCCCTCTCATTACCCACGCACAAGCCTAGAGCTCATGTGGGCATCACCCTCAAAAAAAAGTGAATGAACAGATAAATACTGATATCATGAACGTTATACATTTTCGAAACAAATGTTATTAATCAATACAAACGTAGAATAATAGTGAAACCAGCGAAAGTTCCAAGCACGTAGTCATGTTTGCAGTTGATATTTCAAGAATTAATTCCATCTTTCCCGCAGAGAGACAGAATATTTCACCAGTGTGACAAGCGCGAGTGTATTAATTCTGGAACTGTTTGAGGTGTCAGATACTGCACAGCGATGAGCATGGATTGTTGAGAGACAAGGTTGCAGTTGTACGTGCGATATTGTAGGTGTGTCACGCCCGCCTCATAACGTTTATGACTTGAAATGCTTGTGTCACAGACGCTACCGTTATAAACCACAAAACACCCGGCCGACCAACAAAAGCCGTGTGGCTAGCCTATAAAAACATGCCTTCAAATTTCATCGACACAGTCGTAAAGCCCTAAAATGTCCAAAGCAAACAACAAAACTAAAAATAAACCAAGCCGTGAGTAATTTATGCGTGGTACACCTTGTAGCTACATCCCCTACAAAAACTTGTTCGGACTGCAACTGATGGTAATCCATAATTCACTAGCTTGGCTATCAATTTCACCTGGCGCTAATAAAAGTTTTCATTCCACTCGTGCATGTGATGTAAGAGTGATAACTACAACCATAGAGAAACTATAGAACTGCTTTTCTGTGATACAACACAACGTAGTTGCAGAATATGCAGAGTAGTGCTCTGTAATTCAAACGATACCATTTTCGTTGAAGTTCTGTATTTATAGTCGCGAGTATGGTATGATATTCATCTGGTGGCTCATTTATTTAGATGAGAGTAGGTGAAATGGGGCACAACCATATAGCAAAATAGTGAAATAAAAAACGGATCTCGTAACCATGATAGAATTTATCCAGCTTCCGCAAATACTGTTCTTGAATTGAAAAGAGTAGGCTATGATGGTCTGTTGCTTCACTCAGATATAAATGTATGAAAAAAGGGTTAAGCTCGTGGATGAAGTAAATATTATTCATTGTTTCCAAGTTCCTTGCAATTTGTAAATCAAACACAATAGCCTACTAAATATTATGGGTCTACCAATCCAATAAATGATCTATATGAATTTATAAGAATATATAGAGAGAAGAGCGCTTTGGAATTATTATTATAATAGTCTTTATTCTATTATTATGATAATTTTATACGATCGGTAACAAAATGCTTCTTCAATCTTGACACTCCACAAGTATTAATTCATTTGTTATTGATATCCCTTCAAGTTTTGATTTTTGCCATAAAGCTTGAGATCCCCTGGATTACTGGATTCACCTTGGCAACGTTTGGTCGGTTGAAGTCAGTTGAAAAACCTTTGAACTAAACTTCCACTAACAAGTGACAATGAATTAGCAAGGGACACAGACATTTCCTCTTTTTAATCAGCTCATGGGATTCATCGGAGTGCGTGACCAATCGAGGAAGGATGAAAACAATGAATACGGCAACTCCAATGAAGCATCCAATTATTATTCTCAACTTTTGGAATCAAGCTCACAGACATCAATAGGATTAAAGTAACAGTTTGTTTTCGTAGTCGCCGTTACATGTGCCATTGTCGGTTGAGTCCCTGGAAACCTCTTGAATATTTCCTGTTAGCTGGAGAACAGGAAATCAAGAGGTTATTTGACTGATGAATATGTATCGTTTAGAATTATTGCTGAAGACAAACAGACACAAACGAGAATGTCAGATGCTAGATCGCTTTCAATCTACCTTCCTGTGTAGTAGTGAAGATGATTATTCTGGTAATTATCCATATTGCATTAAAAGACTAGGAATTATCAGAAACACAAATTTATTAATACATCAAGATATACAGAGTGTCAGGGTGTATATTCGGAACTCCCTACCAATACAGGCCCTATAGTATTGTTAGGGAGTTCTGAAACACTCTGTATAACTTATAATCAACTGAAGTAAACTATGTAATGATAATGATTACATATTTCCGATATGTAATACTCTAGGCCCTAGAGTATTGGTAGGGAGTTCTGAAACACTCTGTATAACTTATAATCAACTGAAGTAAACTCTGATAATTGTGTAACAAGCGAAACCGCATGCTATTATCAACTCTTATCGTAATAATATTAATCAATAAACAGTCATGTACTGTTCATTTTTTTAACTCTCGTTTTACGTTTTTCTAAGATTGATGGTAGAGTGGCAATCGAAACAGGTATCTTGTTATTCATTAGTATATTTCACCAATATATATCTGGTTATGACAACTTCTGATCTTCTTATTCAAACTGGATATCTACACAATATCAACTCGGCTATTACATAGGTAGTAGGAGAACTATAATCTTGTGCATAGCCAATATTACTACTACAGTAGCCTACTCTCATGAATAGAATCACTGCATACGAATAAAAAGGCTGTACGTGTACGTTTTAATAACCACATAATCACTAGTTAAACGAGATATCGGTTTCGAATTTCACAAATTATCTTTGGTTAACTAAACATAAGTTGGAATATAAACCCTATTATCCTCCTGACGGCTCTTTACCATGGAGAATACGCTGACGATTCATTATTGTACTTGATTATTTTCAAAATTGTAATACTGTTTCATTCAATAAAGTCCATTATTTATTATTATTTTTATTATAAACCCTATTAGAAATAGATACAGTAACTAGTAACTACCATAATATCATCTTCACTACAACTTAAAAAGAGTTTCGAGAAAATTCTTATTGTGTATCAACAATATAAATTAATAATTCCAGTGGGATGGATGAGAAGTAAATTACATAATAAAAATGATAATGAAGTGAAATATATTTCAGGAAATTTAATTAGATAATTCACTAAAACAACATTCATGCAGTGAATAGTAGCCACAAGACATGTGCCACGCACTCAGCTTGTTACCGTCAAATCAATTAACATTATATTCTAATTAAGCTCGGATAATCGAAATGGCAGCATGTACCACCTGTGGGCTTAGTAGCCGTCATGCTTATTGCAGGATTATACCCGGGTTATACCACCATTTGATTATTATCGATACAATACCATCCAATCGATAATCATGCCATCAGGCAATATAAATTCCATTTAATCATTCATAACTCATTCAATCGAAAACTGAAAAGTGAACTATTGTAATATCAAAATCCAGCTAATGAAATGCTTTCAACCCTTCGGTACGTCAGGAATTTAATTATAAGCAACGAGATACATGGGATTCTTCCTATAATAATATCAAATATCATCATAAAATATAATATAAATCAGAATATGCAAAGAAATGTTTCACCAGACATTTTCATCGTTATTGATAGGTACTTTTTTTACTTTATACATTGCAGAAGTGGATCATAATAAGATACTATGAGATACTTTACTTTTAAAATGATATATTCACAACAGTTATACAATGGAGTGGTCCGTAGCCGAGGGCGATAATAAGTGCAGGTCTGATAATCCAAAGGTTCCAAGATCGAATAAGAAACTTCGAGTTTTTGTTGTGACTCTGTGTATGTCTTCATTCAACCAAATTCATCATCTGAATAAGCCGCAATGAATGCTGTGTGATTCTTCTAAATACTACTTTGAATTCTTCGTTAATTCTCCTGGACTATCTTATGGAGAGATATAAGGGTTTTGAGAGGTTGTTCAGAGATGTAGAGTTGAATAAATCAACAGATATGACTCTATTCTTATGAAACAAATATAATGTTATGAGCATAGTAACAACAGCTTTACAGAACTAACATTAACGAACAATACAGTAATACAATTCCTGCTCTAGTAGTAGATTCTGAGATGAGTATGAATGAAGTGATTCATGGTAGTAGTATTTTAATGAAACGTTAGTAGTTTCATATTATAATGTTCTCAAATTGTAGCATTTTCATTTTTTCTTCAACAATAGGTCTTTCTTTCATTGTGAAAATTCTTGACAATAAAACCAAGTAGTTTCATTACAATATGACCTACTAAAAGGTTTGAAGGTTCAAACCTTCAATCTCAATTCATTTCCCTGAAATATTATTTTTTCTACACTTATTTACAAAATTTATCGATGACATACTCGATCTACAGTATCATTCAATGAGAAGAAATTCTTGATTGGCTGCTACTCGAGATGGTCAATAGCTGTCGGATACTATTTGACCGAAGTTCTCTCTTATCGGATGATAAAGCATGTTCCACATACAATAACAAACGATCGAAAGCTGGTTGCAAAATGTAGTGGCGGTGCTGTTAGTGGGTGGGGGAGGGGTGAGGGGTGAATTCGACAATGAATGTGAAGCCCATGGAGCACAGATAACAAACAGGATGTAAACAAACCTGTGGTTGGCAGCGGATAGTGTGTGTGGTGTGCTACAGAATAGAACTGCGAAATGCATCCACCAGACCACCAACACCACCATGTATCGATATTGTTGGTGAGAATTGGGTTGAATTGGAATTGAAGGAAGATGAGGAAGAGGGGAAGAAGTAGGAAGAGAGGATGAGGAGGTGGTATGAGTTGAGAAAAAAGTAGAAACAGGAACAGGGAGGGGAAGAGAAGGTGGTGAAAAAGTAAGTAGAAGGAGGAAAAACGAAGAGAGAAAGAGGAGGAAGGAGAAGAAGGAGAAGAAAGAGGAGAAAGAGAAGAAGGAGATAAGGAAGAGAAAGAGAAGAAGGAGAAGAAGGAGAAGAAGGAGAAGAAGGAGAAGAAGGAGAAGAAGGAGGAGAATAGAGAAGAAGGAAAAGAAGGGGAAGGAAGAGAAGAGAGAAAGGAAAATAAGAACAAAAAGGAGAAGAAGAGATAGGAGAAGAAGGAGAATAAGACGAAGAAGAAGGAGAATAAGAGAAGAAGAATAAGAAGTGAGAAAAGAATAAAAAGAAGAAGAAGAAGAAGAAGAAGAAGAAGAAGAAGAAGAAGAAGGAAGAAGGAGAAGAAGAAGAAGAAGAAGAAGAAGAAGAAGAAGAAGAAGAAGAAGAAGAAGAAGAAGAAGAAGAAGAAGGAAAACAAAAGAGGACGACGAAGAAGAAGAAGAAGAAGGAAAACAAAAAGAGGACGAAGAAGATAAAGGAGGAAAAAGGAAGAGGAGAAGAAGGAAGGAGAGGAAAGAAGGAAGAAGGAGAAAGGAGGAGGAGGAGGAGAAGAGAAAGAAGGAGGTGGAGAAGAAGAAAGAGAAAAACATTAAGTATGGAGACACGAGAAGAACAAGATAATGAAGTGTTAGAAATTATAATAATTGGTTGATGAAGAGAGAAAAACAATTGATAGATGTAGAATAAGAGGATAATGCGAGAGGAGAGGGAGCATGAAGAAGGGAGATGTAAAGTGAAAAAGAAAAGAGCAGAGGAAGAAAAAGATTGAATTGGAAAACGTTTAGAAGGAGAACAGAGGGAAAAAAAGATTGAGAGGAAGTACAGAAAGAAGATGAGGAAAACGGAGGACGGAAAAGAGGATCAAAAGAGTAAAGGAAGAAGAAAGAAAGGAAGGAAGGACAAGGAGAAGGAAGGAGGAGGAGAAGAAGAGAAAGAGAGAGGAGAGAGAGAGTGAGAGGAAAGGGAGGAGGAGGAGTAGGAGGAGGAAGACAGGAGAATGGACAGTCAAAATGGGAAGGCATGGTACAGCATGACAGGGGTAGCATGCTACAACCAGCCAACCAACATACAAGCAGTTTGAAGCGTCAGAAATTTATTGACGCCATTACATAGACCATAACTCTCGAAGAGAAGTAATAGAGATGGATGTACTGCGACCGAGTGACTGAATGAGACAGTATGTGTGAATGAGAGTGTTGGTAGAAAAGTAAGATAATTTAACATAAGATGAGACTACTCTATTCATCTAGATAAATGCTTTTAAAATTCGAAATCATTCTGAAAAGTGGATAAAACTACAACCTAAGTGGAATTAGGTTAAACACGGCGAGGTGGAACAACCTTCGGGTCTCCCCACCGACAAAAGCCATACGCTAAATAAATAATCTAGATAAAATATGAAGCCTGAAATGTAGATTACGATATTTGTGAACGACTATTATTAGAAGTAGGTATACAATGAATTTCAAGAATCATAAACTTAAGAATTACTGAACAATATAAGTATCAGTTGCAATGATGTGATAATGATAATAACATGTATCTGAATGAAACGGTGAAGCTTGACTAGTTAAATTAATCCTGCTATACTTGCATGACCTTGGCGAACTTCTATGACGGAGAGTCGTTGATATTGAATTAGTATTTTTCTATAATATTTCAATATTATTAACAGATTTTCGTGAATCTATTATAGAATTGAATTTTTCCTTTGCCGTTGTTCCCGAATCAACCTACCTCCATGAAATGTAAGCTCCTGAAGCGATAATATGAATCATAATGATTAAATGATAATAGCAATCAATGACCCATTTACATTTTTGACAGACATATGATAAAATCCCGTGATAACCGGCTGTAGTTGGAGAAAATGGAAAACTGAATAATCAGATAAACTCAGTTGCATTTTGAATAATGGAGGTATAAGTGGTATTTCAGCTATTTGATTGACATTGCTTTGAATACACCATTCATCCATTAAATCCGTACGCTTTTCATTGTATTAAATTCACTTATCCCTCCACATGCTAACTGTCGAAATGAATATCAGCGATCACTGTGATCTAATTTCTTGATCTGCGAGTGGCACTTTTACTGTTTACTTTTACTTTTACTGTTACTGTTTTTTCCAAAAGCATATTAAGGCTGTACTATTTAGTAATAGTGTTTAAGATTGATGTAAGTTGATAAAGACTCATCACTCAATCTTTTTCCGCAAGTTATTGGAACTTTTTCAAGGAAATTGTACTATATCAACAATATTACTAATGCATGACTTACTATCTGTGTTCACAATTATACCGGCTTCCTATACTGAATACAGACAAATTGATAGTTCTACCTCAAACGAATGAGAAAGACAACATCGATTAATTTAAGTTTCTATGAATCTTCAAGTCTTCAATCAATAAAATGCCATTCATTTCATAAATGGGAATTTAAATTCGAATCATTGATGAGCAGTATTTTTGAATACTGATACATTTTCAATAGCCTTGAAAATGAATCTGATCGATACAAAATAATTGGAAAAGTCACAGCGAAATCTAAATAATTAATGGTGATCAGATACTAGAGCACGGAATATCGAATAATTTGTGAAAAGATTATCTCATTATGTTGATATAGGATTTTTCATTGATTTTCTACATTGTTAGTTAATGACTCCTTCATCTCTCACTTGACATCTCACACCAAGACAATGTAGATTGTATAATTATCTCATGTGGATAAACTTTTGTTCTAAATTTAAACAATCTGAGAAGCTTGGCTAAAGTTAATCTCAGTATATGAAGCACGATTGTTTGCTTATTCTCAAAAGATTCTTTCTTATTTGAAATATTCTATGTTGGTCTTGATACTGTTACTGCAATAATAATTTTATTATTATTCAAATGCTGTATCTCTCCACCAAATGTTCTTTTTCAACATCACTTGATATTTATTAGATAAGATATAAGAGAGGCTTTACAATTATATTGTTATTGCCAATAATTCTTCTCTAGTGTCACTTCAAGTAAGCAATGCTCAAGAAATAGCCTCCTTGTGTTCATTTTTTATACTTTCAACTCCATTTCTGTGTATTGTCG
Source organism: Laodelphax striatellus (assembly GCA_017141395.1). Lineage (NCBI taxonomy): Eukaryota > Metazoa > Arthropoda > Insecta > Hemiptera > Delphacidae > Laodelphax > Laodelphax striatellus. The sequence continues at coordinate 18,277,762 of CM029533.1, forward strand.
GTATACTGTAGAGTAGATGTCTCCCAAACCTTTCGTTATAGTAACACATTAAATTATTCCAGATAATACATCCATTTTTTCAATAATAATTATTTTAATTTATAATAATTTTTCATTATTATAATTTTGATAATAATTTTCATTATTTTTTTCGTAGGATGCAACAAGTCACAGCAACTTGGGCGCCATCTTGCATTTGAACGGCAAATATCCAGAGGCGGCCGAAGCCTACCGAGAAGCTCTCCGCTTGCATCCAAACGACGCAACAACTCTCAGCAACTTGCGCAAGTTGCGCAGTCTAATGAACAATCCAGTCACGTGACCTTCCATGCGACCGCTTCCACTCCACAACGCCACTGTCATCCTCCGAACGCCGAATATATTTACTACAACATACGTTTCTTCCCTTCTATCTTGCTAAAAATCTATAAAGCATATATTATTTTTTAAACTCTCAAAGATGTTGCCAATAAAATTTTATATTTCACGCTTAAATTGTCTATTTATTCTGAGATACTATCATCTTGTAGTATAAGGTCACTGATAAAATTATTGTCAGATATATATATACCATATAAGACAATATACGTAAGATATACTGTATCTAGTCTGAGCCCAAAATACAACTGCCAAACAGTGCAATTATTTCAGAATGTTATGCCTTGTTTACACGTTGCCATTGGCATATTCCAGTTGAATGAGAACCAGTGATCATGCTAGTGCCGTTTACACGTTGCCATCGGCTTATGCTAGTCGACTGACAACTGTAAACAAGACATTATAGAGCAAAAATAAACGATGAAACTAATAGATCATTCACAAGGTGAATGGTAAGAGCGATATCGCAACCAGATATAATGGGAAGGAAACCAGTTGAAATCTGAGTGTATAGCTGTGAATGAGAAACCTTATTCTTCTTGAAAAAAAATAATATCGTGAAGTACTACAATCTACAAGTATTATTTGTTACTTTGAAAAAAATTGATTGATCTTTAAATGTTGGGATTTCTATTTCTATCAGTTAGAAAGATACTATAATCTTATATAGCACAAGGCTAAATTCTATGAATATTCAGTCTGTAACAGCACTGATTAGATATATAGTGACTACAGTGACTCCTACAGTCACTATAATTCACTATAGATCCGGGTTGAACAACAGAATAGGTTATCAGAGCTTGAATATTCAATCGCCAACTCTTGAACACTCATGACTAGAATAAAGATAAAGTACAGAGAGTATTCATTTAGAAATCAGAGATTTATCTACAATCTGCATTCACGTAATTTCCTGGAGGTAAACAATACCTGAAACAGTGGGAGGTACTTTATTGAGTTTTATGAATTAAATTTTGTTTCTGTTTTATCCATTTCCTCGACTCTTGTAGAGAAAAACAGTATTGCGCACAATTAAAGCTGAAAAATAAACTACATTTTCATCAGAACGAACTTTTTTGATGTGAATGGCTGGCTGATAATAAAGGAACAACGGGGTTTCGTGAAGAAAAACAAACAGTTTTTGTAGCATTTTTCCCTAGAGAAGAAAAACTAAAACTAAATTATGAACGCGTTCATTTTTTGCCCTTTTCTCTCTGAGCAACGGGTAGAAAAAGAGATTCACTACAATGGAATGTTGCCTTTCATACGAAATCTAATTACGTAGAACTTTAATTCAGTTTAATCTGATGTCGCCTTTACTTCTGTGTTGCTTTTGCTGGGCTCCCATCCTTTCGCTCTGAAATGAAGCCTTTGTATGTCACAACTTTATTTCAGCGTCCGTCCCTTCTTTTAAAGGTATTTCAAACCAAATCCCTTGTTCCTTCCTCACAAACACCCGCCCACCCCCACACGACCGCTCTTCGCACTTTCCGCCTTTTTCTATGAGATATAGTGCACAATGGGTGCTTCCTACTATTCACCCCACTCTATTTGTACTTTTCGAAACTGATGTCTACCTTATTTAGATAACCCCGTCAACAGAATGAGATAGACATTCCCTCGGCTGGTACACACCCCCTGGGACCATGACGTGTGCAAGGAGGGTCGAAAAGCTTTTCGCATAACATTCCCCTCCCTTCCCTTCCCTGCCCTCTAAACATTCAATGCGTCGTGCGCCAATGAAAGGGGAAAGATTTTCCGTAGCGAGCACATTGAAGGAAGCGAAGCAGGCTATGGGCCAACGCTCACCGAACAATTATACTGATTCAATCACCCTTGTAACTTTTTCGAATAATGAAAACGGAGAGAGACTCCAATTTCCTGTTTTGAGCTCGAGAAAAAAATCATTTCGCCTGTTATCCTTTTCAGCATTCACCATTGGGCTGGGTTTTTTGCTCGAAATAAAAACTGAAACCGATTGGTTGCGATTTTCACCTAAAACCAGACCAAGCGTTGGTCTCCAGTGTATTTCATAACAAAAGTCTTCTCATATTTCCCATTTTCAAAATAAGTACATCGACAAATTTCGGCGATGAAAACCCTTTTTTCAATTGTTTATTCTAATATTACCGATAGGCTTATATCACAGCTTCTCTGCATCATGGAGAGCTCAAAATAATGAAAGTTTCTTCTATACATTTCACTAAATTTTGGTTCAAAATTTTAGCTCATTCAATTATAATTACAAGGAATGTACTTGACTTTAGTAGTTTGGTTAGAAACCCTTTACTCTCAGTTGAAAATAATAATATCCGCAAGTCGGTATTTCAAGAAAAGTACTTCAAATTTTAGATCATAATGGAGAAGTCATACTCAAAGAACATGAAAGCTGAATGTAGATTATAGTTGCTGATCGACTCCATTTATCAAATGAACAAATTGAATGTCAGGTAAGTTATCAAAATAATGGTGGATATTACAAAATATATATATATGTGTATATATATATATATATATATATATATATATATATATATATATATATATATATATATATATATATATATATATATATATATATATATATATATATATATATATACCAGTAATTATAATTCACATTAATCATATCTTAATAGAAAGCCCAATATTGAAGAAGATAAAATATACACACACATACATATATATACAGGGTGTTTGAAAAAGAACTCCCTAGTTTTAGGTATAAATTTAAAGTGTAAATTAATGAAAAATTATATCAACAAGTACATACAGTGAAAGAGAGAACCTTCAAGTTTTGTTTTACATCAGTAAACTTCAACATGGGATCCATTTGTTGCCCTGCACACGTCGAGGCGATATTCAAATTCTCGCTAGTATTCACCAACCTATCAGGTGTAACTGTCCCAACCGCCGTGACGATTCTTCCCCGTAAATGGTTTACGTCTCGGATTTTTTCACTTTACACAACATTTTTTATGTGTACCCAAAATAAAAAGTCCAGAGGGGTTAAGTCCGGGCTTCGTGGTGGCCAAGCAATTGGGCCAGCTCTCCCTATCCACCTTCCCGGAAAGCGATTGTCTAGAGCCGCGCGCACATGGTTACTGTAATGAGGAGGGGCGCCATCTTGTTGGAAAAACACAAGCCCTTTTCCCGCCTCAATATCTTCCATTTGGGGAAAGACATTGGACTGTTACAACAGACTCAGTTTGCACTAACCAAATAACACACTGCGCTTTTTGTTGCGGAGTAGCCATTGCACCGCACTGCACGCCCGAACACAATGAAGGGTACTGTTCCCTGGCGCAGTCTCAAGGTCAAGCTGGTCTGGCAACTGCAGGGGGACAAAACTTTGAGATTTGCTGAATCAAACACCACAAACTAGAATTGTGTATATCACTTTTTACAGATTCTATGACACATTAAAACTAGGGAGTTCTTTTTCAAACACCCCGTATATGTATATTTTATCTTCTTCAATATTGGGCTTTCTATTAAGATATGATTAATGTATTAATGTGAATTATAATTACTGATTGGCAACAATCATCAAAATTTGGGGGAAAATGGAATGACGGAAACAATATCACACAAAATGGATTATATTTCATGAATCGGCTATCGAATTTCAAATTCATATTTACATTTAGCTGTATAGATATTCAGTACAGTACAAGAACTGTACCTAATTATTTAAAAGATCTCAAGTCAACTGAAATAATAAGAACAATAAGACAGTCAATGTTTCAAGAAGATGAAGTCAATGGGAACAAAATTTGTTCCAATTTGGAACAAAAAGCAAAGGTCTGGTATAGAATAGGCCATGCTCCTTTCCCTTCCGATTGGTCAATAGTTATCAACGCAGCTGGTTCTGAATCCGGCCAGTAGATTGCAGTCGCTGCTGGGTCAAAAACAAGTTACTAAGATACTCCCACTGCCTTACCAGCAAGCTCCGCCTACTCTCTCCTGATTGGTAACAGCTTGAAGCGTAGTTAACGCTGGATCTGGCCAGTAGATAGCAGTAGCTGCTGGGTCATGTACTTTTTCGTTTAGAATAAGGTGCCAATTCTTAATCAATATTTGATCTGGCATGTTGTACTTTCTTTAAAAAACGTCTTCACACTTTGAAATTGTAACAAATAACATAACTATTTTTGTGATGATGATGCCCACTTGAGCTGTAGGTTTGGGCGTGGAACATGAGAGGGGTGATGAAATTATGAGAGATGATGAATATTCATTCCAAATATGTAATTTGTAGGTCTATATCAGAAGGATATTTGAATTCAAATCATAAATAGGAAAAGTTTATTACCAATATAAAAGTTAATTTACCTAAATGTTATCTTGTGTGCCCGTGTTGTATATCCAACACTTTTTAGTCTACGCTCTCAAGTCACTATCCACTTGTAATTTTTCTCCAAAATTGGAATTGACTGTGGAAATAATAATTGTAAAAAACACAAGAATTGGAAAGACAACTTTGAATATTGTTAAATCATGAATCATGAAGCTTGGTTTATCAACATGTTAGATTACTCCAAATCACCTTGCCACTTCCATAACTGCTCCACAAACCTAAAACCCATATCTGGTCTCTATCAAACACTCAAGCTCTCATCTCACAATCTACCTCTACAATATTGCCTCTACAATTGAAACCGTTTTGGAATCAGCTGTTAATTATTGTTTTGGTTGAATCAAGAATACTATTTGAAAATAAAACTATAGATTTTAAATTAATTTATAAAACTATTTTATAATTTAACTATTTATTTTATAAATAACATGAAACTATTTTATCTAGTCAATTTAAAAGTCATGTTTCCCCATTTATTAGGCTACTTTGAGTGTTTTGATTGCTTAGAATCCCAGCTAGTGCAATCAATTAATCAAATATATTCAGTGGGCTAACGGGTTCGGGATCCATCTTGCTATGATGCTCATGTTTATTCAGAGGGCCGGAGCCGTCATTTGAAGTGATGTATGGTGCAGTCTGAGCTATGGGACTGGACTCCGTGTTTAAGCTCACTCAGGTGAAACCCTCAAATTATGTCTCTAATTGCATCCAGCTCTAGTGTGGACTCTAGTGTCCTCCGGACTGCAAGTCAAGACAGAGGACGATCGCTCAATCATCCACCTAATTTTGCTTCTGACCGGCAGCTGTCTGTCTATTTACACAAATATTTTGACACAAGTATTACTACATCATTTCTATTTTCAATTTGAAGGTCAAACAGCAAGTTGAGATGATATGAGAAAATTCTATTGATATACTATGTAGAGAATTCTGCAATCAAACGTTTCCTGAGTGTAGCATTTTATGGGCAGAACAATCTTCATTTCATGAATGAAACATAATTTCTTATTTCATTGTTTTTTTAAATCTGTGACAAATAACAAAACGAGAGAAGTGGTAATTTTCAAGAGTAATTGATGTCATTTGAACACAAACTATTGATCAAACTCGTTCCCAACACCGTCGGGAATACAATCTCTCTCATAGGTTGATGTTTATTCATAGCATAGCACATAAGCTGTCATTTTGGTTGATGTATTGGGCATTGATAAGACTGACCTTTGGGAAGCCCAATATATTGATGATTCTGCTTATCGGCTGTGAGTATCATTGGTACATGGAAATGGCTGATATTGTTGCAATACGTGGAACAAGCTCCATGTGAAGCCTCGCATGTGTGAATTTCATTTTTTGCTCTTGGAAGAGATTGATAGTTAAATTAAAATTATTGGAATGCCATATACCTGTTTTCATGTGAATCTGATGGAACGATTTTGTAGGTAATCAAATTCGTTTTGATTACCTTCTAAATACATTTAAAAGGGAATGTGAATTAATCTATCATAGAAGATTAATTTTCAATTTTGAGAACTTTCGTAACTGCAATTCGGGGTCTGTAGGCTCAATTACACGGGGCGAGTTCACTAGCTACTAGCCAAAAAGCCGGCTAGTAGCTAGTAAACTCGCCCTTTGTAATCGAGCCTCCGATAGCAGAATCAAGTAGCTCAATTCAACTGACATAATAACATTTTTTCATGAAAAGATGAAAATAACTGTAGAGGACGAATTTGAAAAATGTGGACTCAATCCGAATAAAAAAACTCAAGTTTCATTCAATCCAGAAATGAATAACAGTCTACTACTTGGAATCTTAACTTTAGAAGTTCTAACAGGTATCAACAAAACAGCGAAATTCGTTCTAATCTAATTTAATCTATCATCCAACTGGATATCCTTCTATTCTTCGAACTTGACATATGGCTCTTCATCTTGAATTAATGACAGTCCATTCACTTGAATGTGCATTCACATGAAATGTCAGTAAGCAACTTATCAAAACTTCTGCAAAATTTTAAACATTCGAATTGCATTCGCTCAGTTATACTGTATTTATAAACTTTTTGATGTCATGTTACTTGAAGAATTATATTTTGAATGGAATATCCTAGTTAGTTTTTTGCTTTTTTTCTGTGACTGGTACGTACGGCCTCTCCCATGAATGTACGAAATTCCCAGGATGATGGGAATATTTCATGATTACTGTACATTAATTTACATCCTCTTACCATCCCCTATCCAGGAATCGGAGGAAGTGCAGTATAATCGGCTCCTGTCAATAAATTATAATCTTAAATCTAAACAGCTGATCCTTTGTAGACAGACGCCGATATACTGCACCGCAGCCCAGGAATCAATCAACAAAGATGAACAGCCGCTGGAAATCCAATGATTCAGGTACCGGTCAAATCAAAATCAATTCATTGCCAAAGACAAGTATTATACAAGTACAGGTCACGTCAAAAATTACATAATCATGAAGACTGATGTTCTACATAACTGCAATATCACTATAGTGCTTTTCATCATTTAAGACAACTGGCCAGCTAGGTGCGTTATCCAATTGGAATGCTCGGCAATGTTGTCATATTGTGTAATGTTCAATCATCTGTGCACGCATGCGTATTAAACCGAAATTTCAGTCTGATAACACGACTCGGTATGTTAACTTGGTTGATTCACAAGTGGAGCAGATGATCAGGAATAAAACATCTGTTCATCACTATTATAGAAGTGCTATTATAGAAGTGAGCGTATTGGCAACGTTGCAGACGTATGATTGGCTAGCTCGGAAATTTGTGGGGTACTGTTTCTGTTCTCAGATGTCTTCAAAGATGAAAAGCACTATAATAGTGCTTATAGTAGTGCTACTGAGAGGTAATTTCTACTTAGAGCTTATTACATAAGTGTTAATATTAATCATTACAATATTGGTTGGTACAGTTACATCACATAGAATTAAATAAGTCAGAAATACATGAAGTATGTACATTTCCACCATGTATCAAAAAGAAATGCTTTCAAAATTCGAAATCATTCTGAAAAGTGGATAGGACTACAACCTAAGTTGAATTAGGTTAAACACGGCGAGGTGGAACAACCTTCGGGTCTCCCCACCGACAAAAGCCATACGCTAAATAAATAAATAAATTTCCACCATCCCGAAATTGAAGTAAAATTCTTCTCCAAACTGGCTGGCAGTGTAAATAGAACCGAATGTAAAACATTTCAAATTTCAATAACCATTTCTTTTTTGAAAAGTAGCATGTCAATTTCTATGAGCCCCAAAACAAATGGTCCGCATCTTGAATACTGAGAAATAATTTAGGAAAGAGCGTGAATAATAAATAGTGGTAATATCAATAAGAGCCTGCCACCTGCGCCCTATAATACTTATTGCGAGGGGAACCGCTGAACGTTCGCCGTATCTACAAGCTTTCGACAATTCTCTTGGAATTGGAATAAGAAAATTTCCACCTGTTACCCATGGCCACATAATTTTACTGACATTCCTTTCTTCTGCAAGATATCATAATGATCAAATTCATTCAAGAATAGTATTCATGCGCACAGTTTCAAATAGCTCATCTTATAAGATCCAAATAAAGAACTGAAAATTAATACAAACTCCTTCCCATTCACCCTTCATTTCCAAAGACATCTTCAACAAAATAATATAGACTGATCGTGTTCATAATAAGCCATTTTATGACTGTTTTCGTTAACAGAATCATTTTCAAAATATACATTGATATTCATGTACACTGGTAGTCTTCCAAATTTTTTTTTTCAATATTTCTTATGATTGAATCAAGAAGAATATTGCTTATCATCGAGGAGACCCTTATGAGCTCCTCCACACTCACAGTATCAAAAGACTATCGTGAATCTGTTGTTTTTTTAATAAAGAGCTCTCAGTTCATGTTATCCAATATAAACAATATTCATATTGTGCAATTGTTCAATGTTCATTGTTCAATGTTCATTGTTCAATGTTCATTGTTCAATGTTCATTGTTCAATGTTCATTGCTCAATGTTCATTGCTCAATGTTCAATGTTCAATGTTGAGTTTTCAGGGTTCAATGTTGTTCAATGTTCAATGTTCAATGTTCAATGTTCAATGTTCAATGTTCAATGTTCAATGTTCAATGTTCAATGTTCAATGTTCAATGTTCAATGTTCAATGTTCAATGTTCAATGTTCATTGCTCAGTTCATGTTATGCAATAAGAAGTCTTACCATGATCAAATAGCAGGAGAATTTTTTAACTCTCCCTAGAAGCCTGGATGGCTTGAATGTTAAAAAAAATACCTAGTGCAAAATAGATATACTCTGTTCAGGGAAAGAAGAGACGATGTAAACAAGCTGTTTGCATTTGTGTGCGTATAGAAACGACGACTCACAGCTGTTTTGGATAAATGTTCTTTCCAATCCCGGTTCACAATACGTTCATTCAAGGTCAGAATGGAATTACGTACTGCAGATAATAATAATGATTATTTCAGTAGTTCTACTGTGATTCGGTCTAGCTAGACTCTCGCACGCGCAGGTTTGTTTACATCGTCTCTACTTCCCTGAATAGAGTATAGATCATTATGCAGAGGTAGGTGAAGAACAGTCCAATGGTAATCCATTGGTATAATCTAAATGGTATATGTAGAACTACTACAATGGTATGTAGAACTACCACAATGGTTTTGAAACGATTTCACCAAGCTCCTACCAATCAAGAGTAACCGAATGATTTCGCAGCAGAATCAATGGCTAACAAAGGTTCCAATTCGAACTGAGCTTTTCGTTCTCAATTTGAAATTACCATATTCCGCCCTCATATCTGCCGACAAAAGTGAAACACAACAATCAATTTTTGAGTTGTGTGTGTTCAGAAAGGGGTGGATGGTGGTTGAGCATTAAACGTTTTTTCAAAGTCGGAAAGTAATTTTGAAAGGCCCTTCAGCGGTCCATCAAATATTTCTTTCAGTTAGCGGAACTTGTTAGCAGTTTGTGTACATAACTCGGGCTAAGTAAATTCAGACAAATTACTTTGACGAGAGATCCGTTGTGGTGGAGCCAGCAGCAGCAGCAGCAGCTTCCCTCGTTTGCTTTTAGTTGAATTTCTTATCAATGATTAAAAGGCAGCGGGCTGTGTTGGCGCGTGCGTCTGCTCACTTGGCAGAAAGGCGCGCTTGTGTTGGTGCTGAAGATCAGTTGCTGATTGCAGGGACAGTCGCTGAAGTGATGATGAGCGTCGCTGATAGCGTGATCTATTCCTAATGTTTCCTAAATGCTGTTTGTGAGTTGACATTCCCAGGATCCTAGTAAAAGGACGAGATACGATGTGAGTCCCACAGCAAAAGTGGTAAAATATCTACTTTGGTAACTTTTGAGGAGTACTTTTTGTAAACAGACAGTCATTTTGATAGGCAAAAGATTTATAAATTTTGAGAGCATTTACTGACTACCTAATTTCTTTTTGATTATGAAAATGGTAATTATCTATTCTTAGGTGGCAAATAACAAGTGCAATCGAGTTTAATGAATGAGGTCATGCATCATTTGTCTTTGACGAAAGTATTTATTTATTAACACAAAGTCGCATAATTGACTAGTTTCAAATTTATACCTAAGAGTTTACTCCTTTCACGACAACGTCTATTTTGTTATGGATGTACGAGAACCTTCTTAATGCAGTTACACAATCACGCAATTACAATTACATTGTTTAAAAACTCCTTGTCGAATAGAGAATTTGAGAAGTAAGTGGTATTGACCAGAATACAATTACATTGTTTAAAGACTCCTTGTCGAATAGAGAATTTGAGAAGTAAGTGGTATTGACCAGAATCATTCTGCAAGTGTTATTGAAAGTATTGATAATTATACGAAATTCATTGTCATATATCAAATATTGTTCATCGTAATGAAGCTTTTCTTTAGAAAGTTTACAAATACACTATTTTGAAAAACATTTACCTAGATATTCTAGGTAACCTTTACTAGTTATAGGTTATCTTACCTGTTCGGTTATTATACTTACCATACTTTTATATTAATAGTTTCTGTTATTAACGTTTTCTCAAATATGTTCATTCTTGTTCCCATTAGTCTTAATTAATTTATTACTGTAGATAAAAACAAGAATCAAATTCAGACGGACCACCCGAGGGCGGATTAAAGGGGTTCTACTGTAATTATAAGAGGTCACCTCTAGTATCTCTTACGACTAAAGGCTTTTTCAAGTTGCTAACTTGAAGCTAGTTATTTTTCAGTTTATTATTAAATTGAGAGTAAAGTATATTGCATTAATTATAGAAGGTTAATTGAATAATCAGATAACTAAAAAGATTGGAGAAAGAATCTTTTCACATTTTAATCGAATTCTACATAATTGAATGGCCTTAATCGACAGATCGCTCCATTACCTGAGCGCCGTAGATCACCACAACGTCACGAGCAATGGAGATGTCATTTGGCGAGTTCTTTTCAACGCGGAAATGGGAATGAATTGATCAGGATGGGAGACAGGGTCGTAACGTGCATATGTGATGTGCAGAGATTGGGAAATGTTGAGAAAAGAAAAAGCGAGGATGAATGAGGGCGCTGGCTATCTCTCGGATGAGCAAAAAGAGTGGATTGGATGGTGACAGGGCAGTGGTGGGGAGAGTGAGGCGGTAGGGTGTGTGGTGGCGGTGCTTACTTGTTGATTGGGTCTGAATAGGAAGCTGAGTCAAAGCACTCAATCGCATTATCTACACCTCATTGTCTGCCTCTGCACTCCACCTACACTGCTATTAGTTTTTCTTTTTCTATGTCTGCTTTTTCTTTTTCTTCTTCCACTCCTGTTTTTTCGTTCTCTTCTTCTATGTCAAGTTCTCTTTTTCGACATCTGTTTTTCCCTTTACTTATAGTCCTTTCAAACCTACTTTTCCGTTCCCTTTTACCTTCTCCTACGTATGTTTTGCCTTTACTTTTTCTTCTTCTTCTTATTCTTCTTCTTCCTCTTTCTTTCTTCTTCTTCCTCTTTTCTTTCTTCTTCTTCTTCTTTTCTCGTTCTTCTTCTTCCTTCTTCTTCTTCTTCAGCATGTTTCTTCTTGTTTTTTTCTTCTATTCACTGCTCCACCACCCTACCATTAAGACTCCAACACTTCTCTATTTTTCCTCTTCCTAACTCTCTCTTCTCCAGCTTCTCCTTTTTCATCTTTTTTCTCATCACTCTCTCTCCCTCTCTATCTCTTCTCCCTCTCAATTTTTCACTCAATATTCGCTATTTCCTTTTCATCTTTTTCCCTCCCTCTCCTTCCCATTCATCTACTCCTCTTCATTCTATTTATCTTTCTCTGTGACTGCATCTACTCAACCTTCTTCTTCTTTCGCCTTTTTTGTCTCCCTATCCCCTCCTTCTTACTGTTGCTCCAGATTATATTTTTTGCTTCTTTTCTATCTTATCAATTCTCTCGACATATTTCCACCTCTCTTTGTCTCTTTTTTATATTATGAGTCGTCTGCTTCGCCTCCTCTTCTCTTTATTCTTCATTTACTTCTCTCTCACTTATTACTGCTCTCCTTCCTCCTCCTCCTCTTCTTCTATCCTACACTTTTCCTATCACCTTAGAAAAAGATTTATGTTTTGCTTATTCATTCACTCCTACGCTTTTTCCATTTTCTCCGCGTTCTGCTTCTTTCTTTGTCGTTTACTTCTTCTTTATCCGTTACTCATGCTACTTCACTTTCTTCTTTTCATCTCTACTACTCTCATTCTCGTCTCCTTCCTCTTCTCTTTCTCCCTTACCGTTTCATTCTTACTGCTCTTCAACACTTTCCCTCTTATCTTCCTATACTTCTCCTAAATTTTTCACCCATTCTTATAAGTTATTCCCGCTTTCTCACCCTTTTATTTTCTCCTCTACTCTTCTGATTTTCGTATCTTTTTTCTCTTTCCTTCTTCCCAGTTTCCTTGTAACTGCTCTTTCACTCCTCTTCTCTTACATCTTTTCTTTCTCCCCCAACTTCCTTCTACCACTCTTTCACTTTTTCTTCTTTTAATCTTCATCGCTTGACCTGAAACTACGGGTCTATCTCGACCACTTCCGTCCTTTTTACGTTCTTATACTGAACACATTTTCTCTCCCCCACTCCTCCTCATCCTTCTCCTCCTCCTCCTCCTCCTCCTCCTCCTCCTCCTTCTCCTCCTCCTCCTCCTTCTCCTCCTCCCCTCCTCCTCCCCTCCTCCTCCTACTTTCTTCTTTTCCTATCTCTTCTCCTCCTCCTGCTCCTCCTCATCCTCCTATCCTGGACACCCGTTCTCTCTCTTACCCTTCTCCTCTTCCTCCTTCTTTCTTCTTCTTCTTCTTCTCCTCCTCCTCGTCCTCGCCATCTCCTTCCTCCTCATCATCATCATCTTCTTCCACCTCCTTCTCCTTCACCTCCTCTTCACTATTTTCCCTCCTCCTCATCCGCCCTCTTCTTCTCCTTCTTCTCATTCTCTCTATCGTCTCTCCCCTCACCTCCCCTTTCTCGCAAAGTGAACAGTGCTGGCATTCGATCCAGCAGCAGTCGCCACTCTGCAGTCTATCCTCTCAGGATTTCTTTTATTCGGTTAACAAATTCTCTGCTACCATTCCCCGTCTCCCCGTCTTCCTGCAATCCAATAGCTCCACGCTGACCTTTCAGGAAAATCCCTCTTCCCCTCCCTCTCCTCTTTTCCTTCTTCACCTCACCATCGGCTAGAAAAACCTTTTAGGAGCCCGCCTTAGCTCTCAGGACGATTTCCAACTCTCCTGCTAAAAAAAAGAACTACTATTGCTGAACAACTACAAGATGAAATCACTACGAGCTGCTTCACCATCAACAGACCATGATTGGGGAGAGAAAAAGCATCTATTCAACTGTTAGGGCAACATTATTAACCCCACAATACAAGACTAGACTCTTTAAAAAAGGAGAGAGGATTGAATGGTATCGGGAATCCAGTTACTGACCAATAATGATGATAATGATAATAACAGCTTTATGGCATCAATAAAGAACAAAAGACTATCCTTGGACGTATTGTGAAGGATGTAATAAACCTGAATATGGGCCATAATAAGATTCAATTACAAACACCGCAATGGAACATTTCTTAATCATCCAAGTTTTCGTCTTTTTTTATTAATAATCCAATAACATTTCAATATTTTTTTACTGTAAACATTTCTTTCGCTGCTATAATCGTTATTTCGTCGTTAACATGATATTGAAAGTACATAACTGATCAGCCTTCTACTACAATTATTTACATTGTACAAAACAGGGAAATATGAGTGTTATTATCTTTGTCTCAAAAACAATTTTTAGGACGTAATTTTTCGAAGAAAGGCTTCAACGAAATTAAAAAAATTTAAAAGAATATTTCAAATAAGTCTCTCAAATACACCATGTCGAGAGACTGAGATAAAACTGAGGAGGAAGAAGAAAAGTTTAGAAAATCACTGTTTCCAGCTCGAGGGAGTGATATGAACTAGCGACTTCATTAAAAGCACTTGGAGCGCTCTTTTTTCGCCGCCTCATATCCTTGTTTCTATTGCAGGGCTTGTACACGATACTCAGAATTAAATTGAATAATTCCTCCGTTGTAACAGAGTTTAGGGGATAAAGGCCTGAAGGCCTTTAGAAATTCCAAAAATGTTCATGATTTGATTATGTGCAGAGCTTTTATTGCTTTTTGTAGAGTATACACTATACAGTGTTTGCTTTTAGATTTAAATCGATAGACTGATCTGAGATTTTTGTATTGTTGTCAAGATAGGGAGCGACAAAGGATGGGATCACATAAAATGTTGTACTAAAACATGAACTAACCTACTCGAAGATCTTCTGCTAAATTACTGACTCAGACTAGGTATTTCTCAACTATTCTTAGATCACTAGTCACTTATAATAATCATTATAATTATTATACAGTATTATAATGAATGATCAAATATAAATTTTCAGTTTAGAAAACTGGAAACGTGATACACCTCGAAAAAATAACTCCTTTGAGTTGACGTGAGATGACTATTACACAAATTTATCTACGTTTGTCTGCTTTACCAAAATAAATTATTTGTTTTTATCGTAGGCCTAAAACTAGGCTATCTCCAAACCCCTGATCATTACAATGAATTGTAGGGTCATTGGTCTCATCATTGAATCTTCTTGAATGAATTATTTGTTAATAAAAAATTTTTATTAATAAAAAACATTGCTTTACATTGTTTAAACATTGTTCAATGTTTTACATGTTTACCCAGAAAACATATCATCAAATGTTATGAACAGAAACAATTTTTGTTAATAAGAAAATGTAGCTGTAGAGCTAGATTACGAGTATAAATAATTGAGAGAGGCAAGTAGGAATCACAACTTGAGGCATCAATTCAAGAAATTTGAATTAGATACTTATTCACTATTATATTGGATATTCACACTATTCACCATTACACAAAACAAAATTTTAGCACTGAAAAAGGAGATATTCGTGCTGGAGAAAATTG
The DNA here is from genome assembly GCA_017141395.1 of Laodelphax striatellus. Classification (NCBI taxonomy): domain Eukaryota; kingdom Metazoa; phylum Arthropoda; class Insecta; order Hemiptera; family Delphacidae; genus Laodelphax; species Laodelphax striatellus. The sequence continues at coordinate 18,293,015 of CM029533.1, forward strand.
GTATACTCGGTGGAATAAGGAGAATTTCTTTTATTGGAATAAAGAAGAAACCATAAATTTCAATAATTCCAGTTCAAATCAACTTCAAGAAGCAGAATAGATGTATTTTATTTTTATAATAGTTACGATTATTCATTGATTGTTTTACAAACATATTTTAATATACTGCTCTGTATAATAAGTAACCGGACTGAGCCGGTTACAGCTGGTTGAAGCGACTGCTAACCGGTATCTGGTGCTGTAGAGGTTGTGGGGGGTCTAGGGAAAGGGAACTGGGCGGCAACAGTTTCCTCCAAGCGCTTGGAGAGATAGCATAGAGCAAAAGCGTTGTGCGTGTTCAGTTACCTCGTCGAAGTGAAAATGGAGCGTTTTCGTAGGATGGACCCTCGTCGTAGCACGTTGAACGTTTTACAGAGTCCCGAACCGCGTCCCCTTGAGGTGTCTCTTGATCTTGGGGAACAGAAAAAAGTCCGCTGGTGCCATATCCGGGCTGTAAGGGGGCTGTGGCAACGTTGCCCTTGACTGTTTGGCCAACCGAAGCGACAGCAACACGATGCTCCTTTTGCTCATCAGTCAGGTGTTTGGGTACCAGCTTCGCGCAGATCTTCCTCATGCCCAGATCGTTCTTGATAATGTTGTTAACGGTCATCTTATCAATTCCGACCTCATCTGCAATAGCCCGAATGCTCAGATGACGATCACTGTTCAACACATCACGCACTTCCTGCACATTTGTGTGTGTGTGTGACTCGTTGATGGCGGACCGATACGCTGTTTGTCATGGACGTCATCGCGGCCCTCCCGAAAATTTTTGTGCCACTGAAACACTTGAGTTCTGGACAGAGCATCCTCACCGTAAGCCTCTTGAATCATTCGAAGAGTTTCCGTGGCCGTTTTCTTGAGTTTAACACAAAATTTGATGCTAAAACGTTGCTCGATCGTACGCTCCATTTTCACTTCGACGAGGTAACTGAACACGCACAACGCTTTTGCTCTATGCTATCTCTCCAAGCGCTTGGAGGAAACTGTTGCCGCCCAGTTCCCTTTCCCTAGACCCCCCACAACCTCTACAGCACCAGATACCGGTTAGCAGTCGCTTCAACCAGCTGTAACCGGCTCAGTCCGGTTACTTATTATACAGAGTAGTATTTAAAATAATTATTGTCAAAATTGATTAAAAAATTAATAATACAGTACAATATATTATTCCACCACAGAAGACCAAGAGAGTTGTAAAGAGTAACCTACTAGACAGAGAAAACTATTATTAGAAAAAAAAACGGAAAAAAGTAGAAAAAACATTGCAGAGAAAACCCTCTACATTGTCAGTGATTCTACCCGAGCGGACACCACGAATTCACTCTCGTTTTCCTCAGGACACCACGAATTCACTCTCGTTTTCCTCAGGAAGTGAGAAACCTTAAGTTTTCTTAAAGTGGTCGAAGCCATGTTGTACTGTAATAGTAATACTATGTGTTGAGAGATGGCCGTATGCTAGCCTGGTAAGGAAGGGTGAAGCGACTAGACATACACAGCACAGCAGGGTAGAACGGTCGCCGACGGACGTTTTAGAAATGCAGTGGCGTCTGGTGTGTACGTTGGGGTCCGTACGGATCAAATTGAAAAATTCCAGCAGCGCTTTCAGGCATGGAAACGCGCCGAAAGCAACGACCCCGGAATGCGAGGCATTTTGACTCCCGATTATATTACGACGACGTTGTCGGAGGCGGCAGCGGAGGCGGCGGCGGTGGTGGCTGAGCTGAGACTGAGACGATGGCTCCCTCTCTTTTGCCTCAGTTGAACTCTCTTCATTCAACAGTCTCCACACCACACCGGGGGCTCCTTTACAACTTGCATTTTCATTATCAACAGCCTCATTCCAAGATAGGTTGTGGACCACTGCGCTTACTGTCACCGAATTATCCAGCGTAAAGAACCTCTGGAATCAAGGTTCACAATGAATGTATTTATTTCGTAGTCAATAGTTTGAATTGTTTGATGTTTATGGATGATAATAATTAATTCAATATCAATTTATTTATGGCCAGAATAAATAATGCATTAGAATTGGTTTATTATATTATTATAAATGCATTGGTTTATAATGCATTAGAAACCTTTATTACATTATTATTATTAATTGAATTTTCATATTTGAATTAGGAATGATTGTTCAAGTATTGTATTTTTAAGGTCAGGGTATGTATTTCTTGATTTTGCTTTCATGTAAAGTTGGATTTTGTTTCCCATACAGGTGTTTACATTGGACTTTAATACCTTGTCTATTTTTTTTAACTGATGTGATTGGTATACGTTTGTATATTTTTGATGAGCAATAAAAATCGCGATCGTAGTCTCTTGAATCGGAATGAAATCTGAAATTATCCTGCTTAATAAAGTACTGGAATTCAGTTCCGCAACTGAACTCTACTCAATTATCAGATCAACATTTGAGAATTCATATCGATCCTCTCAAAAAATTCTCCAAAAAAGAATTCGTCACCCGTCCCCTACCCCCGACCCTATTGAAAACGCTGGTGTGGAAACTAAAATTTGTGTACCAAAGAAAAAATCCAAAAAAATTTTACAAGCTTTCAGTAAGAAAATGTTTTGATATAGCCTAAATAAGAAACCCGTCTCCCTCTGCAATATACATTTATACATACAATATAATAATTATGCCAACCCAAACAAAAATGAAAACTCTGTTCTGGAAGCCATTGACATTGAAGAAAAAATTTGGAAGAAATTTTGGGGGAGGGCGAGGGCGCTCAATCTCACCCACTTAAATTCACGAATTAGAAATATGCTAAACTTTCAGGAATCATACCTCAGTGTTTGAGCTAACAAGTTTTTATGAATTTTCTAAATTATTGAGCGCCCTTGCCCTCCCCCAAAATTTCTTCCAAATTTTTTCTTCAATGTCAATGGCTTCCAGAACAGAGTTTTCATTTTTGTTTGGGTTGGCTACACATAATTATTATATTGTATGTATAAATGTATATTGCAGAGGGAGACGGGTTTCTTATTTAGGCTATATCAAAACATTTTCTTACTGAAAGCTTATAAAAATTTTTGGATTTTTTCTTTGGTACACAAATTTTAGTTTCCACACCAGCGTTTTCAATAGGGGACGGGTGACGAATTCTTTTTCGGAGAATTTTTTGAGAGGATATCAGTTTTTTTTCAATCACCTTCTTGTTATAGAGGTATAACACTGCAAACACAATGGATGGGGAGAGAGTTAATTTTTTTTAAACAGTGAAATGCTATGTTATTTGATAAAAGATATTTTATCCTCACTATTTGGGTGCTACAAAATTATTCTAGCTATAAGTGAGCCAGTTATGGTTAATACTGAATGAACAAACAAGACGTTGTGACTGTGTCTGTTGCATCACACCTTATCATTTACTATCCAGACTTTAACGACATATCATTGTAGCAACATTAATTCATGTATAAGCAGTTATCCACAAAGTTTGTTAAATAAGATTGAGATTTTGAATTTAGATTGAAATTTTAACCCATTACGATAGGTCACATGACCACTTTTGATGGAAAAATATTTTGTAATCGAAAATGAAATCCTTGTAAAAATTTGCCCAACACCATTATTATACATTCCAGGAACAAAATTCTCAAATTTTCCCCATTAATGATTCTAAAATGAACGATTCAATTTTTCTATTTCCTGTCAGAGTTTTATTTCTTTTAATTGCTGAAATTGTTGAATTGACGCGACATTTACATTCTTTAAAACTTCAAATTCCAAATATTGCAACTTTAATTATTATTCGGGCAGAGCTACAGAGCTTAATCGGACATTGAATGATTTGAAATTTTAAATGTGAATAGACTTCTACTAATCTACTTGAAGGCCTATATCTTCCAAACTATTAGGCCCTCAATGACCAATTTATTCTTAAATTGTAGGTATTTTAATATACTTTAAGAAATATGTTGGATGTCATATATGAGAAAGTGATACTTCACGGTCAAAATTCAAAAAACAAATGAAAAATTACGATAATTCAATGAACTTTGAAGAGCTGTATTTCGCAAACGGTTGAGCCTACAATAACAAATTTGGTCTCAAATTGTAGGTAATTGAATCAGCTTCCAAAACTATGCTGAATGTTCTATATGGAAAAATGATTCTTCATGGTCATAATTGAAGAAATGTAGAATAAGTGGAGAAATTTAACAATTTGATAAACTTTGAAGGCCTACATCTCGCAAACTATTGGGTCTACAATAATCTATTTGGTCTCAAATTGTAGATTCTTAAATTATCTTTCAAAACTTTGCTGAAAGTCACATTCGAAAAAGTGATGCTTCACGGTCAAAATTGACCAAATGTAAAAACAAGTGAAAAATTACGATAATTTGATGAACTTTGAAGAGCTGTATTTCGCAAACGGTTGGGCCTACAATAACCAATCAGGTATCAAATTGTAGGTATTTAAATTTACTTTCAACCCTATGTTGAATGTCCTATATGAAAAAGTGATTCTTCAGGGTCAAAATTGCGAAAAATTGAAAAAAGGGTAAATTCTCGTTAATTTTATGAACTTTGAAGAGCTGTATCTCGCAAACGGTTGGGCCTACAATGATAAATTTGGTCTCAAATTGAAGGTAATTTGATATACTTTAAGAAATATGTACAATGTCCTCTATGAAAAACAGATTCTTCAGGGTGAAAATTAGCCAAACATAAAAAAAGTGCAAAATTCCGCCATTTTGTACGATTTTTGGAGATGAACCGGTAGTTTGCCTAGGTCTAAAACTTGGATTTAGCATCCCAGGACTACCATAAACATTACTAAAAAAAAACCGACTATCCCATTTCATACAAGGTAGACCCTATTTTTGATGACAATTTTACTGGGCTATTATTGAAAAGGTCGAATTTGGCGGTGGCAACAGTGTGAAACTTTTAGTTTTTAACCGCTAGGATCGCGACATTTACATCAGGGCCACCTAGGAACATGGTCTAGCTAGACACTGAATTTAAACGTGCAGCTGACGTCATCACATCGTGTCCATAACAACTCATGTTTACAACTCATCCCTGCATTAAAATTGGAATTCGTGTTTGGTTTTTCTCGTCTCGAGTTTATTTCAACTGCACAATTTCCTTTTGGTGGGTAAGTAGGTCTATTTATTTATTTTTAAATAATAAAAATTTTAATATTCAAACTTGGTTGTGATCAGTGGCTGTTTATGAACAGTATAGTGGAGTGGTAGGCCTCTTAGCCGTGACGTCACATTTCGAGTGTCTAGGCCATGTTCCTGGGTGGCCCTGTTTACATTCGATAAAAAGCTTCAAATTCTAACTTCAAATTGCAACTTTAATTTTTATTCGGACAGAACTACAGAGCTTAATCGGGCATTAAATGATTTGAATTTTTAAATGTAAATAGTTTAAACATGTCTTCAATCGCTTTTGGTAGTCCGAAATCTCAACTCATTACAGATTTTTCACATCAAGTGCTCAAAGTTGAAAAAAACTGAAAAATCCCAAAATTAGTAAAATGACAAAATACCCGTATATAGTATCTTTGCGAATTTATATCGTAGAAAGTTCGTTCTGATCTTAAATGAAAGCGGTCAAAAATCTAAGAAAATAATGTCATTACAACATTTTAAAATTTTCACTACCTTCCGCGTAAATCGAGATGGCGGCATGCGAACATCAAAGGGAAGTTCGTTACAGAATATATAGTGGTCCCGGTCTTTCATTCGTATCACAGGGGGGACGGGTGGTGGAACGACCGTTCCACTAGATTACATTTTTTATTATGTATAGCCTAACTTACAAGTAAGGCGGAGCCTAAAATCATTTCAAAGCAGAGGTTAAAGTCAAGAAGTTTCCAGCCAAGTTTGAAAAGTGGTAGCCTAAACACGTACTGTGAGGGAGGGAGACTAGAATGAAAAACCTCAAATTCGCAAAGACGTGACTTGGCGATTGTGATTTTGGAAAGAGTAGTTTCCTTTCAAATGATGCATTGATACCTTGAGACAATAATGTGAACAATCTGATCTAACGTATGGCTTTGGTTGGTGGGGAGACCCGAAGGTAGTTCCACCTTGCCGCGTATAACCTATAATTTCATTAGGTTGAAGTTCTCTTTCATTTTACAAAATGTTTACTAATTTTAACAATATTTTGTGGCTCGCTTATGCTTCATACTTCATACTTACGCCCATATGCTTCCTAATCTTAATTCCCTTTGAGTTCATATTTGAAACGTGGAACAAAAGGGTAACTTTGAGTGGCTTTGGGTTACTTTAGGTAACTTGTAGTCTTTCAAAAAGCTTTCAGCCAGCTTTGAATTTGTCTCTTCCACTGATTGGAGTCATGGCGCATTCAAATGAACAGTTGCATATCCTTGAAAGCATTCAAGTAATCCGCATTATTCTGTCAAGTCCTTTTAGTGTTTTGTTCTCTGTCTGTCTTTGTTACTCCCACCCACGTATCTAGCCGTCTCTTTTGCACAACTTGGTGTCAATGCTGCGAGTCTTAAGTGGTGAATCGTGTTGCAAATTGAAAGCCTCTCTTATCAATCCCTTTAACTCAGTCAACAGTTCCTCATTCCTTCTGGGCCAATCAATTTCTGAGTTTAGCCGATACACCACTGTGTAGGCTGCCATAGATCAGAAGTCAGTGTTCTCCATCAATCACTATTTATTTACGTTATAACTTTACTGATTATGCATCAGTCATATCTTGGCATACCAGATGTCTCTGGTCTGATTTATTGATTTATCTCCTGCATATTCTTAAAATATTGATCATAAATAATGTTCTTGGTTTATTTCTTCATAAAAAAAATGCTGTCATAAATAAAGTCAATTCAACTACTGCCATTCCATGCTCCATACACATTATTATATTCTTCCTAAGTGTATTTTTTTACATCCTATTGTCAAAACCATCGTTATACTGACATAGTAGGTCAGTGTAGTGTAATGTAATGTTCAATTGCGTTCTGTGGATTTTGTAGTTCCCATTTCAACATCGAACTGTGTATAGTGAATTTATTGTGGTGTTTTAATATCTTTGTTATTCCCTTTCTTTCCTTACCAGTATAATGAGCGTCTGTCTTCAAGTATTACCCCATCAGTGCTTGGAAGCCTATTCCGTAAGCTAATAGCTGGTGTTATAATTATTATTGAATCCATTTTCTCAAGTAGAGTATTTTTTAACAGAAAAAAAGGTTACCAATGAAATAAAAATAATCTCTAATCTGCACAAAAGGGTCTGGATCAGAACATCGGAGCCAATTTGGTTTTTTAATTCTGATAGCCAAGTGTTTCAACCAGATGTAGTGCCTCGTTGTACAACAAAATCAATCTATCACTTGTCTAATCTAATCTATCTATCTAATATCTATTCACTTGTTTTGTTCTCATCAGACTACTTTTCCATAACTCATTTGTGCAGGCTACATATTTATGTTATATTACATTAACATTTATGTTTATATTATCTACAACATTGTTTTCTCTCTTCAAATCCACATTCAGCATTCCACATTCCACATTCAACGGAAATTAATTATATTTCCTCCAGAAATCAACCTCTTTATTGTCAATAACTGAATTTGTTACAATTCCATTATCCAATCGTGATATTTAAAAACAAACCGGGAAACATTGAACGTTGAAGAACTGTTAATTAGTCAGCACTTCATTGTTCAATTTACGCCATTCAAACGGGCGCCGTTTTGTGTTGGTGTTGTGGAAACTGAAAGTGAAACTTGTTGAAATGCTCCCGCTCTCAATATAGCCTACGTGAAACAAGAGGCACGCTAATATATAGGCCTATACATTGTGTAAATCGTCAACGTGTACATTTCTGTGTTACCTGGTTTGGTTGCAAAATGTGCTCGGTCGGCAAAACAACGACTTAATGCTTGTATGTCTGCTACAATAACATCACAAATGCAACATAATTTCGGTTTGTGATAACAATGATGTTTTGTAACAGAGTTGTACGTATTGTTGTTTATTGTCATGAGAACCGTTGAATGGACGACGGTGACTATTCATTTACCGTTGGAAGTCAATATTAGTTTGCAAAGAGAGCTCCAGTGAATTCAAAAGGCTGGCTGGCTTTAGACCGGGATCCTGTATTTGTTTTGAATCGAGCGTCAATAGGTACTTATTAATAAGCTATCATATTCAATTACCATAATTCCCTATATGCAACTTAAAGCAAGCGGGCAGAAATGATGCCAAATAACATCAATGTGGCTGAGCACGTAATCAAACCGAAATTCTAAAGCCTTACAAATTCGAAATTCACCATCCACGAACAATTTTTACCGCACTTCCTCAGTGATCTGTCTGAAAGTCTATAGTAGTCGAACAGTTAATTAGGATCATCTATTGATTGAATTAAATTGATGAAATTTGAATCAAGATTGAAATTATTAAGTATTGATCAGATTAAATTACAGGAACAGCACTCACCTCTCTTCTGCATTTTTGATTCCAAGAAAACTCTGGATAACTTATTCACTCCCATTCTTACTGGATACCTACATTTTTGGGGTAATTAACATGGGCTATTGAGATAATTACTATAATTTTACTACATTCATAAGGCATAACTACTTATTTAATTGTTATGAATTAAAAAAAGCATTTCGTAGTCCGGCTAATTCTACCAAATCTTTCAAACTCACCAATCTAGTGTAATCTCGGTAAATACTACATTGAAGGGAGATTTATGGTCAAGTATGGAAAAACAAACCAATCATTTCACTTCAATAATATAGGAGCGGCCTAGAACTGAAATCTTATTCATGAAACTAAAAAAAAACTACTAAAATGGTGTGTCATTGTATTTGCGTATTCTCAAGGAGTCCAATAAGCTAATCAGATATAATATGTCATCAAGAGCACTTCAAAATCTACACTAGAACGAGCTGTACTTTTCAATTCGAATCTTAATCAAGGAAATAATAGCTCTTATTAAGAGCATTTCTAGGGGTGAACAAAATTTATACTGCAAAATAAGATCATTAGGAGGTAATTGATGGGTAGTCTCTAGGTAATTGATATTCATGTTTTATACTTGAAGATAAGACTAGTAAAGCACCAGCTCTAAACAATTCAAAATATCGTATCTACCCTAATCTTGAGTCAAGCTCCCTCCTAGAGAATAAGTACCCAATAATCTATACTTTCCCCCCACAAAAATAATTCAAGTAAATAGCATTCAGATCTAGTTATTTGATAAGATGACACTGGATAATGCAACGAATGTCGTTTAGATTTATAAATGGGATTTCTATTCATGGAATGCTACCAAGTTGGATAATGAGAGTTGATCTGAATTTCAGTAGGGGTTCTGTCCGGAGGCCTATCTTAGATCGGGACTTCAGATGAAGTAATCGCTCTGATTTATAACTGCAAACGACTTCCTATCCGGCAAGAATCTTCTGTGTGCGGTGGTTGAATTGCTCGTCTTATCTCTCATTCGTGTTCCTGAGGTTCTATGTTATTAAAGCTGTATCTAGCGGCAACGAGACCGAATGATGGGAGTTGGAATACTACAGTCTTCTCTCCCTTATAAGAGCAGAACAATATTTGAACAATAATGAGATAATAGAGTTTTAATTTTTTCAGAATTTTATTGTAAAACATGAGCATTTAGAATAGTTTTGGAAGTAAGATACTTCTATTTCCAGTTGTAATTAATAAAATCATCTTCTTTTTATGGACAAAAGAATGAGTAATGTTAACTTAATTAAGATACGTTTATTTAAAATAATTTGGAAATGAATGGATGAAAAGTAGCTTAAAGTAATGTACCACTTAATTAAAATCCTCTGCAATCGTAATAAAAATTCCCAGTAGTTTCCCCACAACTATAACCCCTAGTTACATAAAGTGTGGGGGTTGGTGGTGGGGGTTGATCATTATCTCGACAATACAAATGCATATTAACAAAAAATTCAAAGGAAAATATAAATATTATATGGGATTGAGAGATATTGTTATTGACATTGTATCGAAATATATGATAATTGATAACACATAAAATGGTCAAGATCTTATTAATTTTGGCCATAGATTTGGATCGATGGCATTTTTGGAATCTCCCTTTATTGATGTATGTCAATTTTTTTGACATATCTGATATTAGGACTCTATTTTAAAACACTTCTAATTCGAAAACTTGACTTAAATCATAGATCGCCGTTTCGTCCTGGGGTTGGGCATCATCAGACTGAGCAGTTGGACAGTTTGACTCTACTTCAAGGCTATGTTACTGGTGGGGGTTGATGGGCTGTGTGGACGGTATTTTTTGGAATCTGGGGTATTCTGTCATAAAGTATATGCGAGGAGAAGGTAATCGGGTCATTCAATTTATATGTTACTGCTACTCATCATTGCTTGAGAATAGATGCACACTCTGATGTGATAATATAATATATTAACTCGTAAATACAAAATGTATATATTTATGACTTTTTATCGTGAGGGTTCACTTACATCAACAATTAAGGCTGCTCTTGGATGAGTGACAAAATAAGGCGAGGTAGAACCTACTCGTGAGTATTTGTCACTTATTTTGTCACTCATCCAAGAGCAGCCTTAATTGTTGATGATATTTATTACCTAGAATTATTGAAAACCTAAAATAAAAATAATTACTGATTACCTATCTACCGTGGTTAGATAGATGAATGAAATTTTATTGAATAGACCATTTCAATAACGAAAATAAATACAATATGCGCTGTTTCTGAATAATATTACCAAAGTTGAAAGAAGCAATTAGTTGAGTGAATATTTCACTAAAAATCAACTTTATCCTTAGAAAAATATTTCAAATTAAATTGATGACGCAAGAAAGATTGCAGCTATTAATATAGCTTACTTATGAAGAGTCTTCAACCAATTTGCTCAACAATTTCATATAGTTAATCTTATAATTTTGTGAATGGTTTTTCAGCTCTCCCAATCTTATAAATAATGTATTTCATGATGGATTGAGCAACAAATTTTCCAATCAAGAGTTTATCACCAACATTGAAAATTGTAATATACGCTACATCTTATTACTACATCTAGGTCAATATCATTAAAAACTCTAATATGAATCTTATTAGATGGCGCATCTACGTCAAGATCTTTTCCTTGTTGGCTGAAGGAATTTATCCCGAGCCAAGATCTTCGCTTCACACGTCATTGAATTTGGCTTATCGGTGTGAAACATGCTCATAATGGAACGATGGCACAATCTCACAGTGTGGCATGTATTGAAATCGTCCTCTTTCATATAATATAATACGAGTCTTGGCGGCAGGCAACGCTGTCAACAATCTCCCTAAACTGGCATCCTTCTCCCCCCAAACTCACCCCTAAACTCTTCTCTCAAACCCCTAACCAACCCCCCCCCCCCACCATCACAAAACTCGCAGCATATGCCGACCGATATGAAAGCGAGGGATTATAAATAGCTCGACTTGCGCTCGACTGCTTCCGAAAAATGATGCACCCACCGTTCCGTGCGATTCGAATCGAGCCAATTTATTCGAGGCGTTCGAACTTGCCAGTTTTTTGTGCACCGAATCAAATAAAGCGAAAAAATTCGCGGCGCTAAGGGTCCACCACTCAACTTATCACACTCATTTCAATTGAGTGCAGCCAGCCCAACCGCAATCCACCAATGGTTCTATTCATCAACTTATTCAGCGATAAATTGCGTTGTTCTAAAGGACCATTTGGAGTATGAACGCTCATTATAAGCTTCTAATTTCATTAGTTGAATGAAATTTTTTATTAAAAGCCGAATTAGAATAGTTCATAAGGATGCTAGTTTATATCAATTATTATCAACTCAAATCATACTGAGACTTATACTGCAAACTTCGATTCTTTCGAAGAGTTAAATTTAAAATTTTCTAGTAAATGTTAACTTCACTCAATTCATTCTCTTCTCTCCATCCCATTGCTTACATTCGATAAAACATTCCATCAATTGTGATCTTTTTGATTTTATTCAATCGCAATTCAGTGTCAGTCTCTTCTCTCCATCCCATTGCTTACATTCGATAAAACATTCCATCAATCTTGATCTTTTTGATTTTATTCAATCGCATTTCAGTGAGCAGTTCACATTATTGTTTCTTCTTGCTTTACATCAAGTTATATCCTATTCATCTGTAATCATTGTATTTCCAAATTGAACTGCTTTATCCTACTTTTATTCTTTATATCACCTTCTCTACAGATATTTTTTTTCTACATTCACATACATCCATGATTTTTTTCTCAAAAATCCAATACTAGAGATTCGTCTGTTTTCTCCCACAATTCTCTACACATTCACTTCTTTACATTCACATACGCCTTACATTCAATTTGGTATTGAATTATTAATGAATGATTCAATACAAAAATTCCCCAAATTAAGGTGTACACATCTACATTTTCATTAAACTTCTTTTAATTAACATGAAATTTTCTTCTATTGACATCCAATATTTTCACTTTACATTGAAACTTCCTGATGTTTTATCTAAAATTATTTTCTCTGTTTCGTCAGATTTCTTCTGTTACTTTTTCAATTTGTGAAGGTCTTAGCTTATTTTTCTCCAGGGGCGTCATTTGGGTTGGGCAGGGGGTGTTCTTTACCCCCCCCCCCCCCTCCTGGTTCCTGGGTTATAGAAAATATTCTGTACTAGCTAATGTACAAATGAGCATTTTATCCGGCAAACACACCCCCCCTCCGGTGTTTGCCCCCCACAGGTTTTGGTGAAATGACGCTACTGTTTTTCTTCATCCCAATATTGTTTGAACGCAACATGAATTAGTGCATTCTGTTTCATTTTTCATCATTTCTTTTCTTCATATTGTTTGGAAGCAACATGAATTAGTTCGCTACATTGTCCCTTGTTCTAGAATTGCTGAAGCGTAGTTGAGGGCAGAGAACCCTAACCAAGTTGGAGATTACTTGCAGCGAATGTGCACCTTTAACTTTCTCATATGGTGCTGCTCTTAAAGTCTGAGGAATTGAAGGTGGGTTTGGATGAGTGCACTCCCGCACTCCCGCTCCCGTTGCCGCCCCCGTTGCCGCCCCCGCACCCGCTCAGCCGCCCATCTGTTCTTGCCCTGGCCGTAAAAGACATCGCAGAGTTCAATTACCGAAGCAATTACAATTACTTCTGGGCAATTACAGTTGCCTAATGCTAACCCAGGTTAACGACTCCTTCGAGATTCGTCACGCGCCATTATCGAAAACTTCTTGTTAGAAACAAACCGAGCAGCAGAATGGGTGAGCAAATTGGGCCAGGGGAGAGGGGTTGGTAGCGACAACCCCTATGCATCGGAAAATGGCTCACCACTGCTGCTCTTGTCATTCCTAATCTCATGCAGTTACATCTCTCGATTTGCATAATACACTGCAACTGCGACTAAGCAGTATGTAGTTATTGCTATAGCAGTAGTAGCAGAAGCATATAAGATGCAGTAACATATGTGTGGGTATGTATTGTATAGGCTATATACATACGCATGTAACAAGTAGTAGATAGTTTCTAACTCTAGTTATCTTAGTACTAGTTAACTAGTTTTAGCATCAAACAGAATACATACAAAGCTTACATAGGTTAGCCCTAGATCATAATTATATCTATCACTATATATATGGGGGAAACGGGAATATGCTGAGGTAAAAAATTTGGTATTTTATTCACTTACAGGTATGTCTATCATATAACAGAATATATCTATTGGTTGAATCCCTTTAGATAACATATATTGATATACGTCTATCTAAGGATTACAATATAAGCAGCAGGAAATCAATCAATCAATCATCTACAAAAAAAGAATAGAATCTAGACAAAACTCACACTTTTTGATATTATTTGTCACATTTTCAGATATGACATAATCTGAATTTGGACTGTTGAAAATTGGAAGTGGAACAGTTTTGGGAATAAGCCTGTTGCACTACCCTTATGCCCAAAACCGTTCCAATTCCAATTCACACAAACAGTCCAAATTCAGATTATGTCATATCATAAAATGTGACAAATATCAAAAAGAGTGAGATTTGTTTATTTTCTATTTCCTTAATAATTTTCCTTATAAGTCTAAAATGTGGAATTCATCTATAAGTTTGTGAAGTCTTTAGGGCTATATAAGTGAGTTTATAAGTTGAATAGAATTTCGTTCTACTATGTGTATTTGTTCATATCTTTTGTGAATACTTCTACCAAGTAACCTAAGGTTCACATATATAATATATCTATTGGTTTCATGAGGTAGTGCTATGCATATGTGTATATGCACGTGTGTATTGCATACGAGTATATTCCGACCTTGAATCCAAGTTACATACTTCGTGCAAGACTTACATTACAATGAAAGTGGGTTGTGAGGAAACTTCTGTTGAATGGGATACTCACTGCAGACTAAACTCTATGAAGTTGACATCCAATGAATTCTATTTGATATAGTTTCTGATATTTCATTGTACGAAGTTTGTAGTTGCATCAATGCAAGCTCCAGCTTAGATCCAAGAGGATTGTGGTTGGTTAATTGAGAATCCCATTCTGAAGTTGACTTCTAATGACTTCAGTTTCCGTGGTATCGTTTTTGATGTTCAATTGAAGAGTGCTTTGAAGTTTCAACCTTATAGCGCAGATAGAGGATACAATTCCTTTAAATAAAAGATATTGTCCTTTATCTGTTGTTATTATAGTTCGCTCTCACAATGATAATGGAAAGCATTTATAAAGTCCATCAGGTAAACAACGTGAATTTAAGACTTTATATAGTTACCTAGCCTCAATTGATAGTAACTTGGAATATCGTTCAAATGGTAAAGTTTTCAAAGTCCATACTGTAATATATACACGAAGAAAAACACAATGATTGGCTCCAACATTTCATAAGGTCTCAAATGTTATGGAGTATCATAAAAGTCAACTCTTTCGGAGTTTATATTCTTCTCAGACATAAGAGATTTTTATTGGACTGTTTGCAAGAGGAGACTATGAAAGGAGAAGTTAAAGTGAAGAATGTATCTGTGATTGAATTTTGATCATATTTTAATACCTACTCTATTTACAGGAATCGAGGATTCAGTAATCAATGATCAAAGTTATAAGTTCCGATCATTTGCATAATATAAAAACAGGCATGATCATAATTTGATCAGAACAGAAGCCAATATCCGACCGTTCAGAAGAAATATAATTTGAGTCTACAATTGAGACCTACAACGGAGGTTCCAGACCAATTACAGCAATCTCTACCAATTTCGTTGGATAGACAGAGAGGGAGTGAGTGAACAAGTTGGACTGAGAACTGGGAACTGTCATGGAATTAGTGTCTCTTCATTTCATTAAATTTCTTCTGCTATAATCGTCTCGCTGTCTTGCATTTCAATTCCAAATTCATAAATGGAATCGCATGAGTTCCAAATCTTATCTGTTCCTAATCGGTTTTATCTGTTCGATTAATTCAGGATGAGAATCGAAATCTCTATCATCGCGAGTTAATTTATGTTACATAATTATACTTGAATTCTATTACTTCATAATGGGAGAATTTCTGACCTGTATTATGAATAAATCAATATGTGTGTAATATCTTTGCTTAAAGCCTGAAGTGTATACTACTAGCCAGAACGTTATCAGAAAGTTGATATACGATAGCACTAAAATCGTAGCACACTAAAATCTGAAACAATCAAAAGACTTGTGTTTTAAATTGATTAGGGAATGGGAGACTGTGAAAACTTTGCTAAACTGTATGAACATTATAAAAATATTAATGTTATACAAGGTGGCGCAAAAAGATGGGAACTTTTGGATGTGATGTTGACAGGACTGTGAGGGGCGGAGAAACGGGAGAAGCGTGGCAAGTTGTACAGTAACATTGGAGATTTGGTAGCTATGGAACAGTGGAACGTTCAAGAACGTGTAATAGCCGTGCGCGCTTATTATCGAAATGGTGACAGTTTGGTTCAGGCCTGGTTCAAACCTGTGGATGTCAGACGAAGCTCATTTTCACCTAAATGGCTACATGAATGAACAGAATTGTCGATATTGGGCCCAACAAAATCCTGCTGTTCTCCATCAACGTCCTCTACACAGCCCCAAGGTAACTGTATGGTGTGCAGTATCTGCTAGAGGGGTGATAGAGCCGTATTTTTTTTAAAGATGACCAGAGAAACACGGTGACAGTAACTTATGAGCGTTATGTTACTATGCTTGAGACATTCTTGGCTGAAAGAATTCAAAGTTCACCCAACATTGACATTGAAAACACTTGGTTTCAACAAGACGGGCCAACCGCACATACTGCGAGAGTTTCAATGGCAGCGGTCCGGCGCCTGTTTGGTAAGCACGTCATTCCCAGGAACGGCGACATTGTTTGGCCACCTCGTTCGCCCGTCTTGTCAGGGTGCGATTCCTATTAATGGGGTTACTTGAAGAGTATAGTCTACAATACACGTCCCAAAGCCCTACGTGCACTCAAAACAAAAATTGTAGAGGAGATTGCAGCGATACCGCTCGACAGTTTGCGCAAGGTAATGGACAATTTTCAAAATCGACTTGCTGAATGTATTCGACAAGATGGACATCATCTTCACAATATTATCCTCAATAATTGAATTTTTCTTTAATTTCCAATGTTGTAGTGTACATTGAGTACCCTGAATAAATTAAAAAAAATTGTTTTCCTTATTTTTTTCTTTCTTCAAAAGTTCCCATCTTTTTGCGCCACCCTGTATATCACAGTATTTTGACAATATCTACCAATCTAATGCATCTCATCTTAATTCACTATTTTATGTATACCATCCTTCACCATTCATTTTTTCTATCTATGTGTTATGATAGTGCCTTCAAAACCCCCCCCCTTAACTCTACTTCTATTGAGGATACCTAACTATTAATGGTTAACTAGTAATGGAATTCTTCATTGAGGATTCCTCCATTCAACATAATATTGTTTCATCATCGTATCTTACTGATTATCTATTATTATATTTTTGGAAATTTAAAGTGAATAAAAATGAATAAATTGAGTGAATTTATATTGCACCGTGTTTATATTGTAATATAACACGGATTTTTAAATTGATAAAGATTAACACAAATAGATTTAAGTGGAACACTGTACGAGGAGATATAGAGGGAGGAGAAGCAAAGGTTTGTAACAGGAACAGGAATTGAAACTTAAGCAGTACACAAAATCTCAAAAACATTTTCACTATACGAGTATGTCTGTAAAATTGTATAACTCCAGATAATATTTCAAACTACTGCCTCCAAATAAATTCAAGAACATGATAAAAAGAGATATTGATAAAGACATATATTTGTATTCTGTTGATGAATAGATTGGAGTCATTGAAGTCCAATGCAAAATGTTCATGATTCAATGAGGTACCTATGATTGTTATTACCATCATCAAATCTGATGTACTTGAATGTTATCTTATACTTTAAGACTCGTATATACATTACAATTCTATACCATACAATATATATACACAAGGAAATAGCATAGCTCACGTTACATGCAAAGCGTGTTGCATACATTTTCCGCTGAAGGCGATCTTTGTCATGAACAGAATTTAAATGATATGGTACATGCTTTCAGTTGACCTGCCTTAATAGTAACAGTGTTACTATTGTCTCAAT
Organism: Laodelphax striatellus; assembly: GCA_017141395.1. NCBI lineage: Eukaryota > Metazoa > Arthropoda > Insecta > Hemiptera > Delphacidae > Laodelphax > Laodelphax striatellus. The sequence goes on from CM029533.1 coordinate 18,310,705, forward strand.
ATGGGATCGAAGTGTCTCACCAGAAGAGATGACGGTTTCAGATAAGAGCACTGATGTCAGTTTCAACTCCAGTTGTGTCAGGTATGATTATTGTTGTCTCGCTGTATATTTCATGCCGCCAACTTATATGGGAATTAACTTCATCCGCAATGGATAGGAGGCCGGCAGTCGACAATATGGAGAATAATTTGACATCCATGAGCTAAAAACAGAACGTCATGGCAACACTCTCTACCACTGCTCTTACCAACCATTAGTACTGAAGGAAAGCCTGCCAGAAAAGATTTGATCAATGTTCTATCACTTCAAAGTTCCAAGTGTCTATTAACACACTTATTTTGTACGAAACACCAAATAAACCAAATTTTGACTATGAGAGACTTCGCGTAGTAAAGGTTTTACGTAGTAAAGTACCCGCGTAGCAAGGTAACTCACTGTACCTTGGTTGCCATAAATAACCCGACTGATCATAACTCATGTTCAGCTGCTATTTCGAGAATGAGATAGACCAAAATGACATAAATTTGGCTACCAAAGGAGTGATTAAGCTTGTCTCTCATGAGAACCTAAAATCCAAGAACATTTGAATCTCAATCTAATTGTTCTAATAGGCTACACAATCACTTTGACTCACTTGTTAAAAATATCGATCTTTTAATGGATACTTCATTTTGATCAGTCTCATGCATACAATTCCAAATTATAACACTAATAATTACTACTGAAATCTTGGTAACACTATCAAAATACTGGCAAATTAACATATTCTATTAGTTTTGGTTTTCTCTATTACAGCATTAGCTATTGTATTATATGATTATAAACAGGAGTGGCCGTAGCCAAGTTGGTTTATCGAGTTTGATCTGATTAGGTACTACTGGTTTAATCCCAATCGACTCCGATTTTTGGGGGCCACTACCGTATTTCGGAGAACACGTTCAGCCATCGGTCCCAGCTGCCCAAAAAGCAGTCGATGAATATTTTTCTCTGATCATAATCCTCCAACTCCCACGCACAGGCCTAGAGCTCATGTGGGCATCATCCACGAAAAATGAATCTCATTTGCGAATTTCCAAGGCTAGATTTGAAGCACCCGGCTTCATACTCATTGGCTGATTAATTTATGAATGATTTGAAGATTTCCATAAATATTTCCTTTCTTCCGAACTTAATCAACTTGACTATTGTAATAATTTATTGAAAATAGTTTTGTTAGATTATCCTGGTTTTAAGTCGAGGAAGTAATTCACAACAAAAACGTTTTTAAAATTGAATACATCTGAATTGTGTTGAGCAGTCTTCAACTTGCAGTTAAAGCAAATTATGGAGCACTGTAAGAATTCCTCTTTCCTTGACGTGGATTTGTTCTTATCAGTTCCAATGAACCAGATTGACTGTTCAAAGCTTGTTTAATAATAGTTCATGTTAGAATTACTAAAAACAAGCGCAACTTGCTAGACTTAATTTCGAGTGGGAAACTTTAAAATTAGAGTGCTTAAAATGATGATGACAGATTTCAGACTATGTTCGCCGATTTTCTATATTACGTGGTTAAAATAAACAGAAGTTGCATCTCAAATACGTTTCCTTCATGTGTAGAGTGTTCCGTTTGACAATTATTCTCACAATAGATTATTATTTACAAAGTCTTTCAAGCAGAGATTCGAGTCTGGAACACAGAATAGCAGCAATACAATAAGCAAAGCAAACACCCTCATGAGGGCCTCTAATTCTGTTTAAGCAGGCTAATTAGTCTCAAGTTTAACTCAAAACACTGGCTGTGCTTGCTGTATGAAGAAGCAAATTACAATGATTTAACAGTTGAGGAATGAAGATTGATTACGACTACTCAGTTATAGAAGGAACTTCGATTAATATCATGATCATAAATGAGTGAAAATAATAATCATTAATATAAACAATAAATTCAATCAATTTGAATTACGATTGTGAATTTTCTCATTTTTAAACTCAGTAGTAGCTACCACAGCTATTGTCTAATTCTTGAAGTAATTTCTCATTGTTATTATTTTTTTAATAATTAAATATTGATTTTCAATTATTAAAACTCATTCGCCAACTTAAACCTCCAGTAAAAATGATGAAATTAATTTATTTATTCTACCAACAGTAATACCACCAAAGCTAGGAGAATAAATTGTTGCAGATTTTGTCGAATTCTTGAAATAAGTTCTCACAGTTATTAATTTTTTGCTGAAGAATGTGTTCGGCAGAAGCGCAAAGAAAGCTGCAAGTATTTCCCCAGTGAACGAATGCCCTGCCCTCCTCATCCGACGTTCCAGCGCCAAGGGTGGAACTGAAAAATATTCTGTTTCTATTTTCTCCTGCAATTTGTTTTCGTTTCCTCTTCAAGCACTTTCGTGCCAATAAATATTTCAACGCCATATTCCCTATTCTGTTGTATCTCTCAGAACTCTTTCTCCCATGAAATTCACAAAAGCGATTTGATGGGAAAAAATTGTCAGTCGAAAAAGAGAAGAATATTTCATAAGTAGCGCGCAGAAGACAGATCTTTATCGAGGGAGAGGATTGCCGATGCCCTGAATTGAATTCATTTTACTGATGCTTTTTATTCCGATGGTTGCCAGTTGCCACCATAGACAAGTGGAGGCACATCGTATTCATAAGCAATGCCGCTTGTATTGCGGTAAACTTCGAGAACAGTCGTAATACATGATCTGTTTTTGAAACTGTTTGATACCCTCTGTTGACAGAATATTTTATGCGCATAACAAATAGATACAAGATGGTTGGTAAAAGATCTTACTTGGTACCGCATCTCCCACCCCCAGAACAAAGTTACCCGTTCATTCCGGTTCCCTGAGCTCACTTATGACAATGTAAAGCACCTACTACAGTGGAAGACAAAGAGAGTCACTTCAACTATGACTTCCATGTATTTTAAACGTAATCCATCATCGACCCCAAGATATTCTTAAGCATACTAATTTTTAATCTGTTTGTAACTATTGCTATGCTCTTCAAGTGCATATTCACTTATTACAATGTGAAATGTGAAGCACCTACTACAGTGAAAGACAAATTGAGTTACTTCCACCTATAACTTCCATGTATTTTAAACGTAATCCATCATAGATTCCAAGGAATTCTCAAGCATACTAATTTTCAATCTCTTTGTAACTATTGCTATGTTCTTCAAGTGAAGCAATAAACCTTCAGGCCGGTTAATTCACAGTTTAAACTAAGTTTTCTCAAAACGTTGGTGCATACGGGCCTAGGTGTTATGACGTAATTTTTCACCGAATGATTCTGAAAATGTGAATGGAACCTCAGAATTATGGAATCTCTCAATGAAAAAATAAATAAACGAAGATAAATATCAAGTGAGCAGACACTGGAATTTCATTTTTACCTGTATTCAGCACAATATTCCTTCATCAAAAACACATTGCAAGGATTAAAATTATTCGATCACTTCATGAATAATTTTCTATCATGAATAATTTTCACAAAAGAGATTAGTTCTATCAATAAGACTACATCAATAACCAAAATCCTCATTAATCCCACTTATTAAAACACGACATTAACATCAAACAACATGGCAGTATCAGTATCATGACAGTTATTCATATCAATTAATAATAACATATCAATAGCGTAGGGGAAATTACTGTATATCATTTCCATTGTTTTCATTACTCGATTCCTAAATTTTATTCATTCTTCTTATCTTCATCTTCTTCTTATCTTTATCTTCTTCGTCTTCCTTCTTCTCTTTCTATCTTCTTCCTTTTCTTCCTTCTTCTTTTTATGTTTGTTATCATTCTTTCTCCTCCTCTTTATTTCCCTTTGATTTTCATCCATCCCTTATAGTCTAATGTTTTCACAACTATTTTCGATCTTCCTTCTCACCACATCCCCTTTCAACTTTCACTTTTCAATCACTATTGATCTTCAGCTTTTCTTATTTCGCATCGTAAACTTTCTTCATAATGTCGCTTCTTCATGCCGGTTTTTTTCTAGCCTAGCACCAGAAATAGTTGAGAACAAAATCTCCGGCAGTATCACTTATCGACAATCAGCCTTTCTTGCCAAGCACAAAGCCCTCAAGCGCCAACTAGAGGCGAACTTTGAACTTGAAGTTCAGCGAGCGGGAAATGAGACGAACGAGATGAAGAACAAAAGCGACTGAAATACGCTGCAAACTTTGCACGTTCACTCTCTCTCTCTCTCTCTCACTCTCTCACTCACTCTCTCTTTATTTTTCTTCACACTCCACCGTTCACCAACTATTTTCATATTGTCTCAAGTTGCGGAAAGAGAATGATTCATCCTGTATGAGTTTTAAAAGGCAGCTGTGGCGTGTCGAAAGTTGCTCTTGGAAATTGGTGAATGAATTCCGCGACAAAGGCGAACTTACACGAGACACGGATTTCGGTAACTTGACAGGCGATGTTCAGTCATCAAGAAATGTGCACTCAAAGTTTGCCACCAGCGATAAGAACGACCCACTTTTGTCGTGCCGATGTTGGAAAATTGATTGGCCAATTCAAAGTTGGACTGAAACCTCAATATGAGTTTTGTCAAAAAATGTCAATTGAGAAAAATCACTCTCATCATGTCAATGTATAAGGTTCTAGAGTGCTGTGAAGGGAGCAAGAAATATGATTTCATTCTTTTATAATTTTATATTATTATCTCTTCATGAAGTGAGGGTTACGTTACGTGAGTTAAGTTACGTGGTTAAGTGAGTGAAGTTACGGTCAATTGCACTTATATTTTTTAAGAGGTGTCTTCATTTTTATCTAATCCTATATAAGTTGTTTTTTGGCACTTTTAGTTCATTGATAAAAGCAGCTTGGCACAAACCCTTCAGGAAGAATTCTATTCTTATTTATTCTAAAATCATCGTTTATTCGACTTGAGTTATTATGCTATGAATCATGACAATGAATTTCCAGCGAATCATGAATTACATGAAGTAAAGCTGACATTATGTAACAACTGCTTTCATTTAGAAGAGCTTGAAGCGTTATCACTATCGTTTCAAAAAATGAATGGATTGAATTATACACAAGAGCACAAAACTCGTGGTAGCTTTCGAAGCGAAGCTGCTTCAAGTTCATACTATTACCATAAAATTATTAGAAATCACCAATGAACGAGAAATGTAACAACTAGCATTCTTTTAAATTGTCAGAAACAGCTGATTGATGTACGCTCGTTTACTAACGTTGAATCAGCTGCATGTTTTCTGACAAGTTAAAAGAATCCTGCTTTAGAAGTTTTGATTTTTAAATTAATCAAGTTGCAAAATCATTCAAATCTATTCATAAATTCCAGCCAATTTCAAATAGGATTCATGATCTTATGGATCATATGGATATGGAGTAGGCCTATGTATTCTTGTATTCACTAGCATTCATTCACAGTAATAAAAATAGTACTTTTATTAATAAATTGGGTACATTTTGAATTTGATGATATCGAGTCACAAAGTATTGTTTCATTTCGCTATAAAACCACCCTAACAAAGTTCCATATTTTGTATATCAAAAGGTCTATCTATCCAGAACTTGGTATGGGAAATGGAATTTTATCCCACGCTATACTGTCTCACTTTATTACATTTTTCATATCTCTCCAGCTTCATAAATCCAGACTTTTCTACGGAAAACAAATTCCGTACCTTTGTTTCCTGTATTAGAAGAAGATGAGGCTGGAGAGCACTACAAGAAAGATTTGCAACAATTCTAAGAAAGCTTCAGCTGGATTCGAGAGCTGAAAATATACTTCGATATATGAAAGAAGTCAACTGCGTGGAGGCGTTTAATAAACGAAAGGCTCTTGTAAAATGGAACGTAGGAGAATAGAAAGGGATGGTAGGATGTGTTTTTGCTCACAACAAACTTAACAGGGAGTTACAACAAGATTTTCCCTTTGCCAATAACGTAGAAGCGAGGTTTTTCCGACTTGTCAACGGCAGATCAACAGATGCCCCACTCCAGTCTGGTTTCGAGTGTGTTGAGTTGGTAACAGTGCGAAAAAGTAGCAAGAGGGGTGATAGGTAGCGGGGAGGGGAGTGAGATAAACGACTGACAAACAGCGTACAAGCAAACTCTTATCGTGGAAAACTTGGCGAAACTTGTTACCTTTTGTCTCGGAAATCTTTTCTCAACAGCAGAGACTGACGATAATAATAGAGAGAACGGAATCATCAAGTCAACTGGATTCATTCAATGTTGTTCTGGTCTTCTCTTTACGTCTCTGTCTTTGCAATACTGTTGCACCATTCAAGAAAGAACGTTCTAGAATTTCAAGATATGATGACGAAAAAAGGATTATTTTCAATTTGAGTGTACTCGAGAATCTAATGATAACACTATAATTCAACTGATTTTATCCATTTATCAATTGTACAGCATATAACTGTATACTAGTAACATTTCTTGATCTTGTCATCTCTATGGATAACTTTCAATAAGATTTTCTGGTGCCAAAAATATTCTCATAAAATGAATGAATAATATTTATTAGTCAAGATCAATAATTACAATTTGTTTCTTTATAGACTAATAATTATCATAGCATAATATAATCTTATCTAATATTATCTGATGCATAAGTGGGGGAAGGCTGACTCCCCTTTCTGTGAGTGTGGAGCAGTCCAGACTGTGAGACACATCGTGGAGGAGTGCCCCAGATCAGCATACACGGGTGCACAGGAAGATTTCCTGATGGCTAAACCAGCATCAATAGCCTACTTAAATACCCTGGAAGCAGGTATTTCCAGGTCAAAAGTGACTAAGATATTTTTATTCGTTTTATCTATGAATTTTCTATTGTTTTCTCTCTTTTTACGAATTTTGTGATTATAAATGTGTTGTGTATATATGCTGCCATACGCTAAATAAATAAATATCATAGCGAGGTTTACACAATATCACACATACAATACTTCTATAGTTTACGATGCAGGAATTGATTTTTCAAACATATCTTACATGTTAAAATTATAGATCTGACAAAAGAAATTAAATTGAAGAAAACAAATACTGCACAGTGATAATTCCATCCAGGATCTCCAAGATAAGCATATATAAATATAATGATGGACTTGTATCTGAACTTGCTTGAAAATGGAAGTATATATTATAAGATTTACTTTTTCGAAACAAAATAAAGAACTGAGAGATTTCTCTGGAACACTTGTTAGAAGATTATGAACGAAATTCATATAAGGCAAATTTTAATCTCAGCTCTGAGATTTGAGAAGTAAGAACCTTCCTGGAAATATCTCGATGTTGAAGTAAACAAAGTTTGCAACTTTAAGCTTTGTAATGAATTTCCGCGTTGTTTTTACAGTGGAAGAGAAGAGCCACTGTGCTGGTGGAGGAGCAAAGTATTTTTAGAATTCCACTCAGCTCGTCTGGAGTTGAGTTTGATAAGGCATCAAACATCCCTGAGTACATTCTGACAGACGATGAGCTGGCAGTATTCTAATTTTCAAATATTGCTATCCTAGCAGCAGGCCAATTCAAGGAAGAAGCGTTGTTAAGCAGTAAAGTACTGTATAAGTTTTTGAACGTTGGCGTATCTCATCTTATGAACTGGAAGTTGTTCTCACTAAGGTTTTCCGCTTCTTAAACGCGTTGGAAAATCAACAGATTTATGGCGCTCTCTTATCAAGGGGAGCGAAGGTTGGTGGAAACACAGATAATGTAAATCAGATTTACATTATCACAGATTTACATTATCTGTGGTGGAAATCAATCGTTGGTAAACCAAACACACCCCCTATTTTTTCAGAAAAATCTTATGTCACATGACACATAAGTTCTAAGATTGTGTATGGTTGATAATGAGAGATGGGATCCACAGTCTCACATGAGTTACGAAATACCGGGAAAAGATTATGAGATCATAAATTATATAAGCTCATAATATTATTGAGCTCGTAATAGTAGTTCTGTTGCAGTGTTTGTTATAGAAAGTTATTAATTGGTCAAATTTAAAAATAGAATGAGAGAAAGTTGTTTGTAAGTTTATAATGTTTTTTAATATGAAAAGTCTTATTTCAATTGTACAAAATATAAATGATTCATTAATAAATTATTCATACACAAATAACATTGTTTAGGAGGCCAGCTTATCTGTTCTTTTCATGTAGTCAGAAGTCAGAAAACAGAGATACTGAGTACCAAGGTAATTAGAATACATTACTAATAATTTAATGGGAAGATATCAAGAGGCTTTACAACATGAATAGGATTTGGCAACAAATTGAGCATTGAGAATAATGTTTAATTGAGATTAATGAGATTGAGATTAATGAGATTGAGATTATGTTTGAGATTAATGTTTGTTTTTCTACGTTTACATCATTTCACCTAACTAGCCTGGATTTGTTGTATTATTTCATCATATATTTCAGTACTGTATTGTGCTATAACGTTGAGTGACAATATTGTATTGCAATCGCACTTGCTGAAGAACCTACAGATGTTTAGACGGACACAACTATTCAATAAAATATCCAATAAAATTGATCAATTGCTATGTCATAGTGTTAAAATCCAGGCATGATGTAGATAAGATAGTGCTCCTGCTTGCAAACAAATTCTAATTGAATTTAGCAAGCAGTATCTTATTTTGGATAATATTAGTTATTTTATAAAAGACAGTACATTATTTCGCTTTATTACTCTGTATATTCATAATATTTTATAAAATACTTGTATGCCTATAATGTATATTTCATATACTTGTAATATTGTTTTTCCAAAATAAAGAATTATTTGATTTGATTTGATATTTGAAATAGTTTTATGTTGTATCAGAGTTACTTGGCATCCGAAATCCAGCGAATTTTCCATAGATATTTTCTACTTGAGAAATTTTTAATTTTCACAGCAAAATCGCTTTTCATAGCAGAAATCAAGCAGGAAGCAGTCGTTATCAGAAAAAAAGCGGGGGTGAAAATTTTTCTTTCGAAGGTGGAGCCAATCAGCACTGAGTGGCTCAATTGGCAGAACAACGGAAGTGCTTCAGTGAATATTCGTTGCTGAAAATGACTTGTTTGTTTTGCAGGCTCTCTATTCAAGTTCCGGCCTTTCTCTGCTACATTGATCAGCATTAATGCTGATGAATGGTTCGGGGGCAATCGCTGAGGGCGAGTGCTGTCTGATGGAGTTGTGGTGGAACGGGGTCTGCCAAAGTGGCTACAAAGAGCGTTTACATGTCACTGGCCAAGTGCCCCATGAGAGGGGGAGGACAAGGGGGAATAAGAGGCTCAGCCATGCAACACAGCCAACATGATCAGAGATGGTGATCTTTCATGATAGAACTGTCATACGAGGAGCCATCAAGATCCATTTAAGCGAACCAACATCGCAGCAATGGCTTTCTAGGATCAAGGCTTGTTGACATGGGCCAACAATCTAATGAATTGATTACAGGTAATTTATGGCGGACTTCATTAGAAGATTTTAGATTGATGTTGTTCAACACCATGATTAAACGAATCTGAACTGATTATGTATTTGTATATATTCTACAAATTTAATAATTGATTGCTTTCAGGGCCATCTTTTATTAGAATTCAGGAGTCCAGTAGTATAATAAAAAGGAAGACTCACAATTAAAGTATGGATTCATCTCATAGTATCACGTGCTATTTGTTTCTTGTGTGTGAATTACAGAACTATTCAATTTGAAGAAGTAACTATAAAATTTTCATGAAAAAAACCCTTGACCACATTTCACATTTTTAACAGTTTCAAGACCTGTTATCTTAGTGTTGTAACAGTCATCTACATTTGCTCTTATATTTTAGTATTTTATTTGCTCTTTTAAACTTTATTCTACCTACTTACTTACACACATTATTGATGACTGCATCGCTACTAAATTACGGTATTTATATGGTAGTTACAATCGGTACTTGTAAGTCGGTAGCATCAGAGACGATTGGAACTATTAGTATTCTATAACTATAAGTATTCCAATTGTCTCTGGTAGCATGAAATAAAAACATTACCTCGGAGTTGACATTGCTGGTTTCATGAATCACAATATCAATGCAGTTGAGTGATGATTGAACAATGACTTCTTGATTTCTTCAGGAGAGTTCAGAATACGAGTGTACCAAATTCACTTTTCGTCATTCCTTAGTTGGCAACGGTATAACATGCACCATTTACAAACAATTTCTGTGAAATAATGAACCAAGTCCTAGTTCTGATAATATCCGCTAGGGAGCAACTGAAATATTATTATATCAACTACAGAGAGTGTATAGTATGCTCTCAATATAGTATAGTATAGCAGGATCCTTTTAACTTGTCTCCTAAAACATATGATCGACGAGCATATGATCACAATACTTAACCTACAAATTAATGCTGAATCTCGCAGATTATTGAAAAGATCTTTTAAAAAGTTATTCTTTGAAAGGTCTTCTTCAAAAAGGTCTTTTAAAGACTTTAAATGTCTTTAAGACTTTTAAGTCTTTTGATTATTGTGTGGAAGTCACTGTTTAATTATTACCAAAACAGCTGATTTCTGACAAGGTAACTGGATCGTGCTATACCAACAGGCAACTTTTTTCAAGCTTCAACTTTGAACCTCTGTAGCTGAAAAGTAACTGTAGTTGACTGGGTTCACTTGAATTCTGAGCCATGATTCATTGATTATATCCCATTAATTTTAACAAAGCATGTTATGCTATCGCTTCAATAAAAATTTGAATGTGAAGTATAGAATGGTCATGGAAAAATTAAGTGTACATATCAATGAGTTCTGTATAGCAATTTCTTCCAAATCCATCCAACGTCAATGTTGAAATAGCTAGAACGCTTGCACCACTTTTTAACATACTGTTAAAATAGAACTGAAGTTCAGTTCACTAAAACTCCTCTGTTTAGTCCAACGAACATAACAAATTTGTAACTTTATGGTAGTTAGTTCAGTTCTGGGATAACTTCAAGAACTATCCAAGAGCTTCCAGGTAAATATTCTGTTTGCTTATTCTGTTAATGAATCAAAAGTTTATTCCACACCAAATTAATTTCTCGACGAAAGTTTTTATTAATTGAATAGTTTTTATTAAAAAACACGGATCAAGGGAAAATTATTTCCTTCATCGTGAGGGTTTCTAGTCATTCAACTTTCAAACTCAATTTAATGGGTATTCATTCAATGTTATTGCCTCATTAGATACCAGAAACTTGCCTGTTATTACTCCTGTAAAAAGCTTATTTGTACATGAATTAATATTGCAGTACTACTTTTCACAACTTGAGAGCTGATGAGAGAAAAGTTCCAATACTTCGAGATCAGCAAGTTTTCAGATTCGCAAGTTGCGTTTTAAGAGAAAATCCAAGTTTGAAGTTGTATTTTCTTAGATGTATAATATAGTATACGGAGAAGATGAGTGGTAATTTCAGACCATAAACTTTGAAAGTTGTTCTGAAAGAAGTTATGAAATGGAGAAAATTGAGTAAGCTTACTCACTTGCTCCATCGATTAAGAATTTAGAATTCCTTTTACAACTTGTTCTGAACAATTTCACCTTGTCTGAGATGTGAGATGAATTTGAGAATAATGTTCGGGTTATATGTGGATTATTATATGTGGACTGTTGCATAATTAGTGTTTTTCCTTGGAATAGAATCGAATGAACATCAACGTGGGATATAATTTTTCTCAACAATAAAGATGTGTATTTGTGTTATTATTTAAATGTATAATGATTTAAGAAAAATCTAAACGAGAAATAAACCTACTAATTTCGATAAATACCACAATTTTATATCGAAAAAAGATTAATTACGATTACATGATATTACAGTATGTTGTTTTTCACTTCTCTATGAATTCTTCACTATGTTTTCTTCGCTTCTCAGAAGTCATTCACCCGCAAACGCAGAAAATCGCAGATTCTGAGGCCAAATACAGTGGACTCCGATTATTTATTGGGACCGTGACGTCCTCGGATACGAGTACGAAGGTTAAGTTAAGTTATGGTAAGAAAGACGTGAAACCCCGTGAAAGGTTACAAAACTGGTTTATTGGAAGCAAAATCAAATAATAATCACAATTACATATCTGTAAGCAAGTAGAAACATAGGTTATTTCTTTAGAAAGTCTTTCATAGTCTTCTGAGACAACCTCTTCCCTCGCTTGGACCATACAATGGACCTTTATTCATGTTTGTTATTTTTGAATGACAGGCTCGGTTAACCCGAGGCTCGGTTCACCGAGACTCGGATAACCGGGAGTTTACTGTACTGCATATGAAGGTTACAGAATATGAAGGTTTGTTGGAAACTGCAAACTGGAACAAATACGATAACAAAGGCCAAGACTCTTTAATTGTGACAATTTATGTTCTACAAATTAATTGGAGATAACTTCCTGACAACACTGTGACAACACATCTGATAGCATTTCTTTCCATAAAGCTCAATGCTACAGAAGGAATCAGCTGTTCTCAAGATTAGAAAAAAGAAAAGTGATTCTTGTCTCGAATTATCTGCAATATTTCTAGAGAATTTCGGTGGTAGGGCACGACGAGAAAATGAAAATCTCAGCCCCCTTTAATAATTCTCAACAATAAGTGTAGAACAGATGGCACCGCAAAGACGAGATGAGTCTTGGAGATAGGAGATAGAGAGAGTGCAAGACAGAGAGAGAGAAAGTGTGCAAGAGTGAGAGAGAGGGTGCAAGGAAGAGAGAGACAGGGTGTAAGAGAAAGAGAGAGAGGCTGTAAGAAAGAGAGAGGACGTGAGAGAGAGAGAGAATTTGTAGGGTGTGATTTCATAAGGAAAGTGTAATGGGGAGAGGAATAGGAAAGAAAATGCGCATTGTCTGCATCCAGGGACGGGCCCATTCGTTTTGCCAGTCGCAGACAGTCTTTTAGTGAGGCAGTGGCTGGCAGAAGACAGTCACTATCAGCCGTATACCATAGGACACGACTTCAAAATTATCGTCGCGAACAAAAACCGACGAACAAGAGACACGCACAATTTTCACCAACATTCCCTCCACTTCTTCCCCTTTGCACAGAAATTCCTCCGATTTTCTTGTGCCTCGCCATCTTGTACCCTCATCATAATCATCACATCCCACACCAGCAATCATTTCAACCAAATAATACAGGCAAACACTGAAGATGACATGTAATTTGGTGACGTCATCTGCCTGAATGCAATATCTCTGTTCCAGACATTCCCGAAGGAAGATAACTACGCCAAGCCAAGGCGAGCGCAGCCAATCCTGTGCCCTAGTACAATTTCCATTACATTTGTAGCAGTTTGGCTCAGCTGTTCCTCGCTGCTGCTTAGACCAAGATTAATATTATTCAATAGGTGGGTTTAGATTGGAAAACGTAATGGAATTTCTAAGAAAATGGTTGGCTTGAATAATAATTGGTTAATTTAGATAATTGTTTTACTTAATTATAAGTTTAAGGTATAAGTTTTGTGTGTTGTATTTGTTTCTGTTTATTTATATATTTTATTGTTCTCTACTTCAGGTTTTCCTTATATTAAATTTCTTATTTTATTATTAAATATATTTGCATTTGAATTTGAATTTAAAAAACCAGGTAATTCAATTCAGGCTGTGAAGGTAAATGACAATTATATGAATTATAAAGTATTACATTTTATACCCATTCTATCGGGTTAATGTTTCGTTAAACATGAGATACTTCAGGTGATCTTGTTCCATCAAAGAACAAGAAGAACAACGAAAGTTCAATTTGGGATTGAATAAAATTATCAAAAAATAATTCATTTCAAATCAACTTTCTTCTTTCTTTTGATATATCGTGCCATTATTACTCAAAGAAAAACAATAAATTATCTATTACTGCAGACAATAATAGAATGGCTTTTAACATTTGAGAATTCCATATTATGATTCTAATCTTGATTGATATTCATTTTTAAACTGTACCATTAATCTCATCTATCAAGGAAGAATATTCCATCTTAAGATACGAGTTCAGACTTGAATTCTGTTCTTTTTTCAAGGGTATGAATAATCTCTGGAACACTGTAATCTAAAAATCGATTATTCATTCATTTATTGATTCAGGCACAAATCGTAACAAAATTATTTGTGAAAAAACTATTCATCTTGAAGACTAATTTTTGGGGAAGATATCATAGGTTTTGTGTTTACAATACCTGTAATCTGTAAACATGATGACCAGAAACATTCATTAATTGCGTGGCTCAAGACTCAAAAATCTTGAGTCTAGATTCTCCAATCTCCATCATTATTATAAGTCCATTACATTGTATTTCCCGATCAATTTCCCTTCTCCAAAGTATCACCGCTTGTAGCGTTGAAACGCGTGGGCCGGTAAAGACTTATTAACTAGTTCATGAGATGCCCTCAGGATATCTCTTTGTGTTCAAAGACAACTGAGACCATTATTTAGCTCGTCCCATTGCCAGCCTCGAAAACAATATAGACTTAGCATGCAACAAAGCTGTGATTGAGCAATTCATGACAAACATTACTAATGGCCATTATGAGCTTCAACATAGGCTGTTCCATTAGCATTGTTCAAAGGAGTTGATGGGTCTCATTCCCTGGCTCAATCGCGATCCTCTTTCTACAGCTGCATGACTTGAAGTATGTTTTAAAATAGTGTATTAAACCAAATTTCTCTTACCTTATCCATGTGTTATTGATTTCAACTTGCCCTACAAATTTTCTTCCAGGGGTGAAGGGAATAACGTTTCTTTTTATAACGTATCAAAGATACAATGGACATCGGATGTTAAAATATGGACACTCGAAAATGGACAAAAAATGGACATTTCAAAATTGATGTTAGAAAATTATAATAGTAAATATAATAGAAGAAGAAGAAAAACGAAAGTTCAATTTGGAATCAGATAAAATTATCACAAAATAGTTCATGTGAAATTAACTTTCTTTTCATACATCGTGACATTATCAATCAAAGAAACATAACATCTATTACTGCAGACAATAATAGAATGTCTTCAATATTTTGTCTTATATAACACATTTATTATTTTGTGTCTCAGCCATGAAAGCTCAAATCTCTGAAGAAATACCTGAAAAATATTGAAATCTTCAGAGAAGACTTTTGTTTTCTTTCAAAGTGTACAAGAGTGTTTTTAGAACTGAGCCTTTATTGCGTCAGAATAATCTATTATATAACTTTTGGCGCATTCATTTCTACTGTGCTTCCACCACTGTAAGATTTGACGTGGAATCTAGAGGAAACTCACACTGATACAAGTCTGTTGCAATTTTTCTGTCTGTATTCCCAAACAATACAATACACTGAGCAAGCAAGCGGCGCTTTGCGCTGCACAGGGTGAACTCGTATATATAATTGAAATTCATTCACTGAACTCACTTTACTTGTCTCATAAAACAAGGGATTTGTTACTTTTAAATAATTTTCAGCACTTCAGTTACTGTATAAAAGAAAAGCAGAATGGATTCAGTTAAAATAAAGTTTGAATAGACTTATTTTGCTCTTTTTAAAATTCACTAGTAGAGGATGTGGTGGGAGCTCATGTAAAATTCATCAAGACTTGGGCCTCTCCACGATTATTTATTTATTACAATGAATTGGATGAGAAAAGTAGTGATCTGTTGACCAAATGACGTTTCTAGATCAACCACACCACACAACTTCATCAAGCAGTGTTCAATGTTTAATCACGAGTCTTTCGTTGGTTGGTAGAGAATTTGAGGAGTCAAGAGACGGGAATTAAGAGAGACAGAAGTACTTTGATATAGGAGATACGCACTGGGCGATGGGCTATATAAATAATTATCAGAGCAAGCTGGGGTCAGACTATCTTAGCTGCTACATGGTCAACGTAACTAACATGGGTAATGTTCCAATTTGTATGCTCAAAGCCAGTACAAATATCTTGCAAAATGCATTAATTCAAGCAGGCTTCATACGACATTGATTATTGTTGGATTCATTGCAAAGTCACTCAACGTTCTCAAAGAGAAATAATTGCGGTGGGCATGATAAATAAATATCTTATCTATAAGGTAATACGAGTCCAGCTTCAATATTACAAAAGTAAATAACAGGAATAAAATTTTTATAGATGAAAGGAGAGCTCTATCAGTTGTCGTGTAGACTGAAGTAGAATAATAACTGTAGAATAACTGAAGTAGACTGAAGGAATTCATAATAAAAACTCCTATCTAATACTATTCTGCTAATTTTCATGTATAGTTACAGACTTGGGTACATGAATAACTTTAATCCAACACATGTAAATTGAATGGATGGAGCTGGATTACAGCTGTATTGGCGAGACAATAGGTTGTTAACAATTAGATGGTCTATTAGGGCATCAATCATGTATTGTTCATTGATAGGCACATCATTAAAATTATTGATCCATCGTAAACTCCTGAATAATGATACGGCTCTCACCTAAATGATTGGACCTAACTAGTGGCGAAGCGTCGTATACATATTTGGTCATTGTACTTCCTGTAGGAAATATACCCGGCGATGACCAAATAAGTATACCACGCTTCGCCACAAGACCTTACCCATACAGATGGGTAAAGAAACCTACTAAACAACTCAAGGTAACTTATATATGTCTGCTATTATCCATAATATTTCAATAGAAAAACATTTTGATCTCAATTTATTGATAATTCTTGCACATGGCTTTGTTGAATTCATCATCAACATAGGTAGTTTGAAATACATGAACCCTGTAAGTACAAAGTTTTAAATTGTACACAATTTCATTTCTATTGTACAGCAATTATAAAATGTTTTGTTATATTAACTCATCAATTATTACCAAACATCAATTTCTTCAAAATCTTATAATTTTGCATGCTTCTATTCATAGAAAATAAAATTTATTCTATTCTTGTATTCTCATACAAAAGTAAAATCTATCATATTTGTTATTATAGTTCCAATAGTGTCAACTACAGAGAGTGTTTAGTGACTATACACTCTCTGTAGTGTCAACCAATACTCCACTTTTAAGGAAACTCAGCTGAAACTGATTTGCTGAAAATTTATGATTTCTACCAGTAGAAAATTATGTAAATGTAAAGGATGCAATAAAAGGTTTATTTATTTAGTGTTAATCCATCAAGAATATTAAAGATTTGATTCTTCAGCTAGGCTTCAACTTTGTTCAAACTCGAAGACAAGAATTTTCATCAATAGTTAAATAGTAAATAATCAAATTAATACAAGATCAATCAATAAATCAATAACTTATATTGATAATACGAAAACTGATAATAATGAGACAGCACATCAAAATTGGAAAATGAAAATAAAAAACATGGTACCATAATTGAAAACAAACAATCATTTTCGAGAAATGTGATCCAATTTTTAGAAACTCTTTCTGTTTATCAGAATATATTTGTATAGAAAGTCACCCGAAATGATTAATGGCTGAAAAAAACTTCCCTACATACATTACGTTACCAGTTCGGAGCTCCAACAGCCCAAAATATTGCCAGCATGTGTGCGATTTTTGGGAAAAATTCATTTGATAATTAAACACGGTGCTCATATATTATTTCGCCGCGCAGAATGTAATTCATTTTAGATGTCATCTGTCAACGCAGAACCGTGGGCTGTGCCTGCAAAGAGCAAAATAAAACAGCAGGCCTACGGTAGCCTATAGCCTACAACAGGCTACTATACAACAAACAGCATCCCACAGGCGAGTGTTGGACCCAGCGTCAGTAATTCAACCTGCATTTTGTTTTAATATACGTGCACGTCTGCTTTTCTGTTCTCAGTGCAGCACCGGCTACACGTTCTTGTGTTTTGTTTGCGCTCATATTTTCATGCATTCAGGCCATGTACTCTCGCACACTACTAAATCCTGCACATTGTTGATTGTAATAACAGTGACGTATGCCCCAGTTGTGAGTTTCACAAGTAACCTTTGACATATTAAATAACATAGCAACGTCTCTTGTTACCTACAAAAACAACAGAAAATTAATTACTACAACTAAATGACCTGAAGTCAATAACTGACTAGTAGGCTACTCTTGGTCAATTCCCACTCTTCTCGTTTCATACGGATAATACTGATAAATTCAGATTTCAAATTCAATTTATTGCCGAAAAAATTATGTTATATTACAAGAAAAATTTTCTGGCTAGTATCAATTTAACAAAATATTTTTAAAAATAAAATAGATAGCGGTTATAATATCTGGAATGAATATCTCTAGAAGTACCTATTTTCATTCAATTATTAAGAATAATAACCGTTATTATTGTAAGCAAAAACAGAATAGATGGGAGAACAAGATAATGAATGAGGAGTGGCTAAATGACACAACAAAATTACCTGTGAACAATTATTAAATTTATATTTGTGGTCAACTTTGTTGGTTTATTGAATAATCAACATTAATTATGTCCTAGTTAATAAAGGACATACTTGAATAATTTACCAATGTTGACTTCTGGTCAGAAAAAGCGGGTGAACCCTAATTAAATAACAACATACTCTGGAAATATCATTAATGGAATGAAATTTTTGCTCGTGTATTCCTAGAATCATCTACCTTGGCAAACTGAGAGAATTAATCCACCTGAACTTCGAGTTCACCCATTGGATCAACAAAAGGTTTTTTATATAAATTTTATGAGTTTTTGTAAATTTTAGCATAGAGAGAATAATCATAGTGCAATGTTTCCCCATGGTTTTAGTAATTTTTTTTGAGTTAGGTAAATTAATTATTATAGTTAGTACTTCAACAAAAAGAGTAAGTTTATCCAATAAAACATGCTCTTCTCTATTGATCAAACGATAATACAGCTAGAGAGAAATTATAAATATTTTCTATTGTTAATGATGAAGTATTATTTTAAATGCAATGAGCTTGATATTTACCTGTACTTCATTTTCACAAAAATACTAGATACTTTTAATCATAAAATTGTTCCATGTACCAGACCATACAAGAAGGTTGCTAGATGAGAATGCTATTTGCTTGTCTATTTCACTTCTTTTGTCTAGTACAGTGTGTTCGTTCTCTTTGCTAAAAATAAATTACCTCGTTACAGTTTTTTACAATGATGAAAGTGTCTAGGAATCCAATGTCTATGATACTGCCATATCAATAACATTGTATAAGTGGTAGTATTCTCATTCACTTTGAGCATGTAAAAAGCTATAATGAGTTTTAATGCCAATAATTCATTCTCAGTTCAGATGTCAAAGCAAAGTGAACGAGCTACAACAGTTAGGCCCATATTAAAAATAGTAGTTTTCAAAAAACTTGGCCGTTATCATATTCAGATGCAGATTTTTTCTAAACTCTACAAGCTATGACAAGTTACTTGTACCACAGACAAGAAAAGAAATTCTGCACAGACAAGACAAGTTATACATAGTCTGTGCTTGAACTAAATACAGTTTTAATATAGAGTAGGCCTATAGTATAAAAAATATGAATATAATAACACAGACAAGACAGTTATATATGTGTGCAGTAAGTACCTAGACAGTATACCTAGTTTTTCGTAGTAGTGTCTATATTGAATATACTACTGCAGTATCTACTTGCAGATTCTGCTTTACATCTTATACAATACTGAATAATAAAATACGCATTTTAACAAATAATGTAGAGAAAAATAGATATTAAATAAATGACGATGGTGGGATTGATGAGAAAATTCAGACCAAATAAAAAGCCTTTTAATTATTTTTATGGAAGTGATTAAACTTCAATACAATAGCAAGATTGGTGTTCAATAGAAAGTTATTACATGCTGTTTAGAACAGGTTAGTTGGAAAAAGTACAATTTATTGGAAGAACATTCTTGATATTGTGCTTATCAAACTCAAGTATCAAGGTTATGAATAGGATTCATCAAAAAGGCGAAGCCCGCAGCATGGATTCCAGTCGAGCTATCCTGGCAACCACATTGTAGTTCAGCTTTTTCAGTTCAAGCAGTTCTTTCTCAAGATTCTGCTGGAACTTATTGAGTTTCGTCTGCATGCTAACAAAGTCGCACTGCATCTTCACTATTTGTTTCTGCATTTTTAAGCTCTTGGAATCGTTGGGCATGGGCTGAAGAGCTAATGGACTGAAACATATCTCAAAGCCTGGGGGAAGAGCCGGTGGACTGGGGGGACCATACGGTCCGGGGGGGAACAGTCCTGGGGGGTAGAGGCCGTCGGGGGGAGGGAAGCCAGGGGGAAAACCGAGTTCCGGTTCGGTGTTGTTGGGAGATACGGTTTCGGTGTCTGGGTCCAACTCCAGTTTCGGGAAATCGGGAAACGGCTTCGGTTTATCGGCTTTCTTCTTGTCGGGCTTTTCTGTTGTGGTTGTTGTTGATGTTGTTGTTTCTTCGGCCGCTTCTCTTCTAATCCGTTCATGCTCGTTTAGATCGATTCCTGCCAAGAAAACAAGATTGATTGATAAATGTATCAGTAATTATTTTCCAATTTCCAGTTCAAACTACTCTAGAACTCTAGATTCGTTTCTACATGCATGATTGAATATCCCATCGAATTTCAACAAATAAAACGTCATAATCATCACACCATCATAATATCATTTATATAGATGACTTGAACATTTCAACAAATGAAACAAAATTCCAATAGTAAATAGAACAAATTATTTGTATTTGTAGAATATTTCTGTTGGTGTTGTGGAACTCCATGAATTGACAAAATCAAATTGAACACTTTCAAATAAAACAGCAATATCATTACAACCTTCGACCATGTATAGAATTCTATCATAGCCCCCTTTAAATTACATGGCCGCGGCCTTCAATGTAACAACCTTGCATTACAGGCTGGTTTCATTATAGAGTCATACTGTGGCTGGAATACACTATTCGAAAAAATGGACTACGGTATACATACAGTTACGGTACAAGACAATTTTCGAATAGTGTTTTGGATGTACCAGCAATCCAATCTGTTTCCATTGAAATATTATTCTTCTCCATTAGTTAAGTATTCTTCAAGAACGTATCCCATTAAAATGGTTGTCTGCTGGCATACAGTGCAGGGAGTTTACAAACTTTATAGTACAAAAATAGTCTATAATAGTGTGTAGGAAGTTGAAATCAACACACGTGTTATCGATTTAACAAGGTCGGAAATAATAGTGTGTATAATAGTGTGCAGGAAGTTGAAATCAGCACACGTGTCGATTTAAGCGGGTCGGAAATATTCGTGTATCAGTTCAATATTTTCCCGGCACTCAAAGTTCCAATTCAAAGCCTGGAGTGTTTTTCCAGTGAAGCATTCAGTTCTCCAGAATTTCATCTCACAGTTTCCACTTTGGCCTTCTCGAAATTATGGCGTTATCCATGCAAGAGCGATCGGCTGAATTGCTTTGTTTACGCTGTTCAAATGGGATTAAACAAAGTTAGGAGTGGAGTTGCGAGGTGATACAGATACATTGTGACTGCCAATGAAAGCTTATGCTATTCTCGCGAAAGAAGATTAGGACATATTGAGCCGGTCCTTAAGAGGCTTCGTTCCCTAATTTATTCAATCCATTTAAATACCTCCGGTGGCACGACAGGGAACTGTATAACCAAATAAGTGTTGCCTTTCCTAATAGATTCAATATCAGGAAGCAAGTTGGATGGCAGAGTTTTCCAGCCTTAGATAGTAACTGTTCCTAGTGACAATCACCGTTATGGTGAGCTGTAGTGAGCTAAGGGGATATGAATTGTCTTTCAGACTAAATGTCTAAAGACTAATGCATCTTTCATGCATCGAGTCTCCTGTAAGCAGTGGCGGTCGCTCCCCCCCTCAGGCTCAGAGGTTTTTAAAATACTTTAAATACTGTAAAAAATAGTGTAGTTATTCACTTTGCATCTTGTTAAACATGTTTTGCAACTTTATCTGTATCATCAATCTAATAATCCAACGTAAATCCAATCCAATAATGAATGAAAATCTCGCTCCCCTCTATAAAATTCACGTTGGAGGGGATCCAATACTAAGTTCGCCCCCCACCCCCTGATTCCAAAGCTGGATCCGCCACTGCATCATGGTAAGCTATAGTGCCTAAGGAGATATAACTAAGGCGATAATAAGGTATAAATAATACATAAATAAGGTACAAGGTCCTAATTCCGCGGAATTACTATTTTCATTTCATCTCTTTCCATCTACAAAATGGCCACTTTCCATTAGTCCAAGTTAATTTGACAATTTGGAACAAAAACCATGACCTTTTTTTCTATTGTTTTCAAGTTTGTATCTCGTTGATAACCGTACCTCTCAAAATTCAAGTAGTTGAAGGATAATTTGAATTAATTTAAGCTTCACTAATGATAAAACGCTTACTACATCATTCTTATATCTTGATCTCATCCTTCATAATATCTCATATATCATCCTTAACTATTTTAATTTTCAATACAGTTAATAGAAACAATCACTTCGAAGAGAAGTGACTGTTCTGATAAATAGAATGATCAAGGTATGGAGGTTTGATGGAAACTCGAGTCTTATTTCGGATAATATTTTAGATAGTGAAAGACGCCACCGAATGCATAGATACTTCAATAAAATTGGGGAAAAACTTTAATGGGACAAGAAGTGAAACCATTTTAAGGAATAAAATATATATTCTAGTGTAAACTCTGCGTGTTCCGCTCTCTAGCATGAATTTAATTCACTAAATCATGAAAAATTGAAATGTATTTGCAAAGATTAGCTATATCAAATTCAATCAATTACGCTTCCCCCAATAAATTCATAGGTTGAATAGGATGAATCCTATTTTAATATAAAATCCCATCTACTACTAACAACTTTTGCTACAGTACTAATCTTCTGCGAGCGGAGTACAGACTCAAAATTAATTAAAAAAGTGGAAAGTATTAATGAACAGTATCATTTATTCAAAGTCCCTCTACAATCAGTCGAAACTAATTGCTGAAATGATTTATTAACTCATTAATGATTCACCCTTCACTGGAATTTTAATTCATTTTTTCATGAGAATGATTACCCTGCCCTGATGAGATGAAAAGCTGATGACATGTATCGTCAAAAGGCGAGTGTGGATTTCAGTCAATCAGCTCAACAAGTGATTGAACGATGTTCGAAATTGAATTTAAACGAAGCCAGTCTTGTGAAATGTGCTGAGCTTCGAAATTTTTCAATAGTTCTTCATTCTGGAAATAATCCAATCCAGTTTTTTAAAAATGTTATTCAATTATCACAGTTTCCACTGACAGCTTAGGCTTAGAATACCTATCATGAAGTGTATTTGTAAGCAGTAAGGTAGATTCCAACACAATCAACGAAGATAACAATACTGTATATAACTCTTCTTTTTGTGGTGTGGTTTATGTCTGGTTGAACCAAATATTTGCTAGCCCACCTGAATAGGTGGATGGGTTTGATGGTCTTTATTTTAAAGTGGTCATCACTAATGAAAAGTTCCAGAACTTAACTTATTTCTATCAATCATTATCATTGTAAATTATTATTAGGAGAATACTTCTCAGATATTTTAATATGGTGCTTTCAGATTCCCAAACAATGTATACTGCATCGGATAGAAAGAAGAAAGAGAGCCTCATGTTTTACCTGGAAGAAGATAAATTTCCCAGCTGCTATGAAAATGAATTTGTTCATTGTTTAAACATTGAAGCAACAAATAGCAAAATGAAGGTGTACAAAAAATACCAGTGTATTCATATATATTGATGATTTGATTTTTGTGTTCTCAGATTTGGTTTACACAGGATATAAGCAGCTTATGTGATGAGGTATATTTCAAGAGAATAAAGTAGAAGAGTAGAGTATAATAATTTATCAAACAAAAATTAAATGATCAATATTAAATTTCTCTAGTTTAGCAGTTATGATTAAATTAAATATGATATTTGATTGGTCAATTAAATTTCTCTAGTTTACCAGTTTATGGAGTCTGTTTTTGTCTCATATTTCAAAACCCCTGATATCAAATTGAATCTGGATTTGAGCTGGAGTCAAATAAACACTTTTAGAACAACCCAAAAAATAATATGAAACTGGGTTTATTTTTCTAACTCAGTGCAACAATTATTGCGGCAGTGGTGTCAAACAATCAAAGCAACTGGCAACAACAAAGCCCGTAATTCTATCCTCTTTTTCTGTGTAGAGAACTTAATGAAGCCAACTACAACAGAGAGGCGCATAACAATGTTCAGAGTAATTGCCGCATTTTTTCAGACGAGCTGCTCTTCAATTTACCTATCTACAGTACTACTCACAAAGGCACAGGCAGCAACAGAGCGATTTTCTCCATCCGCCCTAGGTCAAGTTACAATTACGGTACACAGAGAGCAGCAGGTTACAGTAATGTGAAATTTTGGCGATGTGTGTGCGTGAGTGCTGCCTAATTAGGCTACTTTGAAGTACAGTAGATTCAATTGCTAGAATCGGATTTCGACGCTGTCTACAAACAAATTGCGGGAGGGTAATTGCTGGATGGGTGTAGTGGGGAGATAAAAATTATTCATCGGGATTTGTAGGTGAGCTTTGTGAAAAGCGACACAAAGAATTAGGCGCGCGTGGCTTTATCGTCATAATTGAAGATAAAAGGAGAGGAGGACCTCACCTAACCGGTGATACTCCATAATAAGGTTATTACGTTTATTTATGTATGGAACTGTGCGTCGTTACGTCTAATTGGGAATTACGGAGCGGTTGCCGTCAGAATAACGAGGCCATTAATAATTTAGATATGAATAATTATCGACGGTGACATCGGATGCTGATATAATGCTAATTAGACGACGGCGACGCTTTTATAACGGCGCCGCGACGCTAATGCGTTACTAGCACCGCCACTGCAACTTTTCTAATTACGCTCGCTAAGCGCTCAATGGCCACCGGAGCGCGCGCGCGCTTCTTCAGTGGTGCCAACTTTGTAATTGCCTTTTTACGTCACGTTGTGTGGACATGTTTGACGGGCGAATTTAATGGACAGCCGTGTTGAACTGCACCAACAAATTGGGCTTCCCTTGAATGAAGCTTGACATTATGAATATCATGTACTAGACATGTTCGACGATGTAGATGAGATCCAACATGTATCATGTAAAAATGATGAATTTATTCACATCATATTTACGTGTTTGTAGTAATGATTGAAGAATATATTTTAGTATCGTATTATATGTAATAGGGTTTGTATATAGCCTACATGTATGATCACAGTTGCTTAAGTATAACAAGCATTTGAATCAGTAACTACAACCTATATTGGTAAGTGTTTAGTAAACAACTCCCATAAATTTCTGTAATAAACAATGAAATTTGTCATTTATTCATAAAACTTCGAAACTGAACTAAACTATGAATTCACAAAATACTCATATAGCAGGAGCCAATTAACTTGTCATAAATCAGCTGATCCAGTAATAATTAAACAGTGATTTCGACACAATAATCAAAAGGCTTGAAAGTCTTAAAGACCTTTAAAGTCTTTAAAAGACCTTTGAAGAAGACCTTTCAAAGAATAACTTTTTAAGAGACCTTTTCAATTATCTGCGAGATTCAGCATTTGTAGGTTAAGTATTGTGATCGTGATCATATGCTTGTCGATCAGCTGATTTATGTCAAGTTAATTGGATCCTGCTATACCTCTTTGGAACCAGTGATAGTAGAAGAGTTTATGCAACATGTTGGTTATATTCATATCCATGATACTTTAATTCTTGCTCGAATAACTGTTCAGTTATAGTTTAACACAGAAGACAGGTGTACTAGTATGTAAGATCGATACCAAGGTTATTATATAGAGAAACTCTCTACTAACCTTGGATCGATAGTAGCTCACAAATTACTAAGGATAGAATTAGTTAAGGAACAAAATAACAATGAACAAATGACAAGAAACAGAATAAAATAATTTTAAGGATACAAGTCAGCATATAACGAAGCTCTTCCAACGTTTTTAATCTTCCATGATGAAAACTGTTTATGGATCCGTTCATTGACCAATAAATGAAGAAAGATTCACCATTAATGTGATGAGAATATTGAAGAAAAAACTCTTGTGTTTTTACGAGAGTTAAAACTATTCTCTACGAAGCAGTCTTATTGTTACAGACATTTTGAGAGTGTTGATTGAATTTCTTAAGCAATAATACTCTTTTCAATATCAAATATATGTTTTTCAGTTTCAACTAGAATCCATTATGCTCTTCATTGCATTCAATGTATTTTGAATAACAATATAATTATAATGGAGTGGTTCGTAGCCGAGGCGGCTAAGGTGTCAGACTGAAATCAGCAGTCAGATAAAATCCATTGGCCCAGGGTTCGAGCCTGGTTGACGGAAGGATTTTATGACAAATACGGCCACTCCCGTCTTTCGGAGGAGACGTTAAGCCGTCGGTCCCGACTGCCTAAAAGTAGTCGTCATATCTCATCATCACCCCTCTCATTACCCACGCACAAGCCTAGAGCTCATGTGGGCATCATCCTCAGAAAAAAAAAAGAAAAAAATGTTCTGTTCAATATGTCTTAGATATTCTACCTGAATGTTTCCTCATGGTAATGCAAAAGGCTACTGACACAACAGAAATTTTTCAAATGTTATTGAAGTTCTGAAAGTTTTCCTTTTCCTTCTATGAATGACAAAATTGTATTGTTTTTGATAAACATAATTTGACAAACATATTACTCAATGATTAATCAAAGGAAACTCCAAATAATGTTTTTAAAAAGTTCCGAAGTCCTCTGTAACTGCAAACATTAACATCAGAATAAATAGCTGAGGGCGATTCCATAATTACATAATTGATGATGTTACTGTTTCTCAAACATATTTAACTTTCTTTAAAAGTCAAGAACTTTCAACACTCACGTTTAAAACTTTCAAAACTCAAAAACTCTATTTTAACTCTCTAAAAAGGGAACACAAAAAAATCACAAGTGGTGGTTCAAATACGACAGAGTTGGCTTCTGCGGAATGGGAATGAAGTATCAACGAACGACCTTGCCGGTGGATTAATGCAGGTCAAGTTCAGAGAGAGAAATTGTTGGTAGAAGTGGCAACTCGAATCGGACCGACCGCTCTACGCTCCGCTGGACACGTCTTGGTGAGAGCATTTCTTAGTTAGTAATTAGAGATGCAGGATTAGATGGAAACCGACATTGATATCTAAGTGGAAACAAGGATTTAGGATGTTTCAATCCTCCTGTAGTTCCGTTTGCTATTGCAACATGATCCCAAACTAATAACAATATTCTTTGAAAGACTAGAAAAAATAATGTAAGTAGTATCTAAGCCTACTCTTTCATCCTATAAAAGGTTGTGATGTACAGGATATACTGTATTGGTTTCACATAATATTGTACCCTATGTGCGTATGAATAATGATCATACGCCAACCACATAAAAATGTGAATGAAAAAAATAACCAATTATAATGTTTTATCAGTGATATGATGTAAACTACTTCCAAAAAAAGACAAAAAAAAATGTGCAATGAGGCGAGGTGGAACCTACCCCTAAGGGTCTCCCCACCAATAAAAGCCATAAGATAAAAAAACTACTTCCATGTGAATTTCTATTAAGCGTCAACTAATTCCTTCGAATCTTTTAAGTTGCTCAATATAATATTTTCTATTATTTTTAACTTCAATTGAGAAAACTTCACCGATTGTGAAGAAGTTGGTTTCATGGTTTCAACTCAATTTGCACATCGAACTTTTAACTTCCACCACAGATAAAGAATGAAGAGTCTTGTCTGAGCTTCTACTGCACTAATTCTATTTGTCAGCATCTATTCATTCTTTTAGAATATGGACATCTAAAATGAATAATTTCAAGCTCATGTGAGCATAATCTCTGGATAAGTCGATTAAATTGGCCTACAACTAATCTATATTAATAAAAGAGAGTTGGTGTCTGTACGCTCGCTTATAATTCGAGAACGGCTGAACCGATTTAGATGATTTTGGATTAGTTTGAATTGTTACAGCACTGGTTAACATAATATGTATTAAGATATAAGAAAATTCCATTATAATTAATAAATAATTAGTAAATTAATGACCTAACCTATCAAACGTTTTACAGACGTTTTGAACTTGCCGGCCGAGCGGCTACTGCAGAACGGAAAGATGATCGTGATTCAAAATTAGAAAGATTAGCTTTCTGATCTTAAGCCTCAGGAGCCCAGAGCTTAGCGCTTCTGAGTTTGGATCTAGAGGTTGCGGGTTAATTCCCACTCCGGTCAATTTCTGTTTGTTCTAGGTTTTCTACTCTAATTATTTTTTACGCTAGAATCATGAGTTATCGTTCGTATCATACATGTTTTATTGTTTCTAAAAATAAAATTAAAGAACGGAAATTAAATTTAAAAAAAAATTAATTATACTTCTCAATTATAATCAGAAAATGAAATAAGTTTTTTTGGTGAGTATGGTTGGAACTATTATATGTTGTAAACTATTTATAAAATAGGTGCTTTTGTGATATACGCTATGGTTTTTCATGTGACAGAAATAATTATAAATCATCTACATTGATAATTATTATATTCTTACTTCGTGTCATTTTTTGCGGGGTGGGGGCTGACATGAAGGGGGGACATTTGTGGGAAAGAGGGGTGGTGACATGAAGGGGGACATTTGGGGGGTTACATGAAGGGAAGGCCAATTGGTGTGAAGAGGGGTGTGACATTTGATGGGGAAGAGGGGGTTGACATGAAGGGGGATTTGTGGGTGTGACTTTTTTTGGGGGTGGCATGAAGGGGGGACATTTGTGGTGAGAAGAGGGGGGGGACATTGGTGGGGGGGAAGAGGTCGATTCGAAGTTCGCCAGGACAGCTAGTAAAATATAAAATTCAATTTTTATGAAATACAAATGAATAGAACAGATTAATTTATACAGTATAAGGCAGAAAAGTTAGCAAAACTTCCAGAATGAAAACCTATTCATCATTAATGAGTTATCTGTATGAACCATCATGGATTTGATGATTCTCCAAAAAATAATGTTTATATGTTTATATGTATAATTAAAAATGATGCGGAATGGGTCCAATCTTCAATAATTTCATTAAAACAGCGAGAGGTGACGACAAAAAAAACAATTACTACAGAGAAATCACCAGCCAATTGCATTTGAATTGATACTGAATGTTTAATACATTCCAAAGAATGATTAGTAAAACTTGCTACTGGAACTTAATGAGCCAATTTCATTAAAACCCCTGATTAAAAGTGACACTTGCAGAATTTTGAGTAATGAAAAGCTATGTGTAGTTTTGTTTTGGCACGCTAGATAGCGCTGAGCAACGGTGACAATTCTGTATGATACAAACAACGTGATACTGTATCATTTCATTCAGCCACAAATTTGTATTCAACCTCTCCAATTCTCCAAAGCTTGTCTACATCTTATATTAATAAAAGAGAATTGGTGTCTGTATGCTCGCTTATAACTCGAGAACGGCTGAACCGATTTAGATGATTTTGGATTAGTTTGAATTGTTACAGCACTGGTTAACATAATATGTATTATGATACTTTTTGGGGTATGTCGGTGAAAACATAAGCCCCACGTTGATACGTCAATTTTATTAAGTTCTATTTTGGGATTAACCCAGGTATGTGAAGATAAATTACACATGAATAAATGAATCTCAAAGTTGACTCCAATATTCGGTGATTTAATAATCCTTGCTGCCAGTAAAATGCATCTGGTCTTACACGTTGCGGATTGGAACACTACCAACCAAGCAAAGTCAACTCACTAAGTAGGAATATCTGAAAAAGTTACTTTTATTTTATAAAAAGTACTTCAGATGCGCCCAGTTCAAGTACAAAAAATCTCCGTTGGTTTTTACAACATTGATTTGGAACAGAACGGTCACAATAAGGGGATCACTGAATCCTACCTAGGAAATCAAAGAGCCGGGTAGATGGCTGTTCAATAAATAAATATCATAGATTCAAATACTTATAATAAAATTAAAGAACGGAAATAAAAAA
The DNA here is from genome assembly GCA_017141395.1 of Laodelphax striatellus. NCBI lineage: Eukaryota > Metazoa > Arthropoda > Insecta > Hemiptera > Delphacidae > Laodelphax > Laodelphax striatellus. The sequence continues at coordinate 18,340,713 of CM029533.1, forward strand.
TAAAAAGTATTGATTTTATAAAATAAAAATACATTGATTATATTTAATATATTTTTTACTTCGTGACATTTTTTGCGGGGGCTGGGGTCAGCTAGTTTTAAATAAGAGGAAATAATTTTATGTTTCTTCGCCCAAATCCAATTAAATAGGGCTTGATCTCTATACAGTATCAGTTGTAATTGATTAATAATTTATCAAGAAATTGCCATAGAGGTATCAGCAATTAAAAGACGAAATTTGAACATGTTGTTCTGAAGAAAGAAGTTTCTATGGTCCAGAATAGCAAGTTTCTCTCCATTGACAGCTTTGAATTGAGCATTGAATCCGGGTAAATAAACTACAGTATATTTATTAGTAAAACTTCATTTGATAACGTTGTAATATTACTCATATTCCAACATTGTCCTTTATAGTAATGATGAAAAACATATAGATCCAAAGACCACATTAGCAAAATACAGCAAATTAAATTACATTCAAAGTGCTAAGGCACTGAGTTACTGCACAGGAAAGGATCTTTCCTTCTCTGAGGTTACTGTGAACAATTATTAGAATCGGAAAATAGTATCCTGGAGACAGAAGATGTTGGACAATTTCGTGAAAAATTGCGGTAAAAAGCAAACAAACAATTGGCTACGGCCTTCGATTCAGTAAAAGATCGCTTTCTGTTTCCAATTCCAAGTTACGTTACATTTCACCATTCGTTACCTCAACGGTTCAATATTATCAATCTGTATTATCCAAATCCCGCTCTAATCACTTCAAGTTTTTTTTATCAAACTCTCAAACTAGTTAAAGCTGTTACCTTAAAAAAGCAATTAAGCCTCAAGTTCTCCGATTTCTTAGTTCGTGTTCAACAGCTTTTACTACCTGAATCTCTTGAATGGTAAGTTAATTATCATAATTAAACATTGGCAAAAATGATTGGGTGACTGCTGATCCAGCTCTCGTTTTGTAGCAGGATTGCTATTGGCTGACTGTTATGACACGCCCACATTTCACAATTGCTCAGTCTCCGCCCTCAGCCAATGGCATTTTCTCATCATAGTAAAGACATTTACTATGTTCATTTTTTGCTCAAAAGCTCAATTTTCGAAGAAAATTTTTTCTGCTTTTATTAGAATTGGTATTGTCAGATTCAGCTAAATAATTTTTGTTCCATTGCGATTAGTAAGCAAATGGCTTTACAATGACGAAAATACTGGTTGAAAGACGTAAACACTGAAAACTTCTTCAGTGACATCTTGGTTTTATTGGATTGTTCATATCAATCAAATTTTTGTTATTTTGTCCATACTTTTATTTTCACGTTACTTTCTTGAGTGGGAAAGTGAGGATATCATAATGATTTAATGTCATAACATTTTTATACGATTCAATATTTGAGGAAATTTTCATTTTTGGTTCATATTACCAGTATCTCTACCAGTGTAAAAGGTGTGATTAGTGTTTGAAAAGATATAAGTGTAAGAGCATTGCTCAACTAGAGTTGAAAAGGAGGAATCAATTTAAAAATTTAAAAATTATCAAATATAAATTATCAATTTAAAAATTCTCCTATAAATTCTCCTATTCACCTAAATTCAATTTGAAATCTCCTATTAATTTATGTTAGAACTGAGTTGTTCAAGTGCTGGATTGCAGCCAAATTTCATTTAAAAAAATGCTATATCTTCTATAATACCGTGATAGTACTAGGATCACTACCATTGCCGAATGTCGGACATTCTACAAAGTGTCCAACTTAAAAGATGCCTCATCGAATACAAACTGTAAGTAACAGGCCTCATCAACCGGTCGCACAAAATTTATAATATAATTCGGGCCTATTTTGAGTGATTGAATGCATGAAAGCAACTACAGAATATAGGCTATCTTGCAGCACATTATTTGACCTCTGGTATTGAATGGCTTTGTTATGAAACTCCGGTGGGAAGAAACAAACTGATGTATCGATGGTAACACGACTGTCACCAACAGAGGCTAGCCAGTAGCCACAGTTGGTTTTCTTTCAGCCAACGGCCATCCATCCCTTGTTGCGTGGTGGTGGTACATGGAACGTGGCAAAATACGTGGGGCAACATGTTCTCACTTCAGCTTCAGCTGCCCAATACAACAACAATGTTCGCAGCAAACAGTTGAGTCGGCGTTTATTGTGGACGGTATAGCGTAGCGACGCAGTCATATATCACACACACATTTCTACAGTTTTCAACAGGGCACAGTGATGCCACCAAAACAGAACAAACACGGCTTGGCGTCAGACACACATACAATGCGGCCTGCGAACAACAAAAACAGCTAGAACAAAAACATCAGTTTTGTTCCGTTCTCTTTCTCCAACTGTCAACCGCGACACAACCGTCTAATAACAAGAATTATTCGTCGAAATTCTGAAATTCGTCGAAATTTCTATCAAATGTAATAATTGATGCCCTACAAAATGTCACTCCATTATTGCTCGCTGGAGACTTTTGTTCAGTTTTTACCTTTCCATGGAAATTGAAATGATTTCGTCGTATTCAATAATTATTAGCTGCAGTGAACAAATTAGTTTTCTCTTCAAATTGACATTGTGTGACATTGAGGCGATTCATGAGTGTCTGTTAGTCTGTTTCAATTTCCAGGTATTCTAAACAAAATCCTTTGACAAAGGATATATATATTCAATGACAAAATACTCCATCCACTATGGATTACCAGGGGTGCCCAACCTTTATCAATCAAGGGCCAGATTGTCAACATTCAAAGAGAAAATGGGCCGGGGTGGTCATGGGGTCTACCCCAGGAAATTTTGCAATTTTTACCCTCATAAAACTCTTTTAATGCTTCCTGTGATGTAGATTATCTTTTTTGGTTTTATATTTAGCAGAAAACCATGTTAATGTTTCACGTTTCAGTTTTGTTAATGTTTTTGTCTTTACGGCAACATGGCGGGCCACATGAGATCGGCTTCAATAGGCTTCACTTCTCCATTCAGATAAACAACGCACTTACATTATTTATATTCAATGTATTCATTTTCAATTGAGTACTCAATGTATTCCATAGGAGAGGATAATATTTCTATTCTCAGTAATGATTGTTTGTTTGGTCTGGATTTTCACATTTTCCATCACAAACTATTTTGCTAAGCTCTCTTTCATTTGTAACAATCTCAAGCAGTAGTGTCTCCTATGGCAAAAATACGCTAAAAAATTAACATAATAATCTCTTTTGGTTAATTTGTGTGTTTTAATGCGATTCCTGTATTTGTTTGTGTAGTTTGTCTCGACAACAATAGCTTATTTGTGTGTAACCTCAAGCGTTGTTCATAGTTTGATGGTAATGCACTTGCATTAAGCAAGTGCATAGTTGCAGTTTATAAATTTTCATTGGCCTTTCGACTGTATTTCTTTGAGTATTGATTTTCACTTTATTCACATTGCGATCAATATTCTTGCTCATTCTACCACTCTTCTCATAGAATTCATCATAGAGACATTGGTGAAAAGTGAATTAATTGAAAATATTTGCTCCAGTTGCACATAGATCTGTCAAGCTTGATCTGCAATAAACAATGTTAATTCTTATGAGTAATCGAGGATCAACTTAAATCAATTATTACTAATACACTACAAATAATAAGTTACAAATAAATCATTCTCTCGTATTTATCAAATTGAAATAGTGGATTGTATCGATATAATTAAAACACATTTTATTATATTTGTTCTATAGTGAAGTACAACGTAAAGTTGAGCGATGATCCCAATCATAAATAAAAGTCAATCATGAACATTTCGAATAAGCTAATAATATATTTATCGTATGTTATCCTTAGGTTATAGGTACAACCAGAGATAATCCATATCTTTGCTTAGTCTATGGTGCAACTCCACTTTTCAATGTTATGACAGGTTTCTATTGATCCTTTTTTAATCAGAATCCAATAATTCACTCTCCAATTGGCAGAGCAGTATTAAGATGAGCCAATTTACAGTGGGCGAGCTTTTAATTTACTGTCATTGTGCGGACTATTCAATTGGCAGCTCTCATACGGATCCAACAATTATGCTAATTGATTTTAGATTGCATTTTTTCGTTTCGGATTTTGTGAATGAAGAAATCGATTCTAATAAACTTACAGTGCACAGTTATAACCGTTTGGAAATTTATGATCGTTCGCCGCCCGCCCCAAATTTCCATTCGAAAACAATGTAATTGAATTGCCTTTCGGGAATGTTCTCCATCTCGTAAAGTCGATTCCAATTTTGGGCCGTGCCGATTTTCGATGTAAACTGGAATCGAACTGTGGAGTGCGATGTGGCAGTTGGAGTTGATAAATCTCGCAGTTTTCCGCTCTCTGAAATTATGTGACAGTGATATCACATCAACAAAGTAGGCCAGATTTTGCCTGATAGCCTACTATTTTCTCCTGAATTGATCATTGATGAGAATAGGCCTAAACCGTATCCCTTTTACTGTTTGTCTGGAAAATCTAAGAACCGTACTCAGAGCTGATACACAATAAGTGATTACTTCTCCACTTCATCTTCATGTCATTGAGATATTTCTCCACTTCATCTTTGTGTCATCTAGATATTTCTTAAAATGATTAATCTCTATCAATGATCAAGGTTGAGTTCCAGAGACCACATACGCGAATAAATAAATGAATGAGAGTAACCAGATTTTTTAACAAAAACTTTTACGACCAATAAAATTACAAACTGAATTATCGATCTTGATTATCGATCTCGATTACTTATTGACGCATTGGAAACGCGAGACCTAGTGACACTTATGTCACTATTTTAAAACAATCAATTCATCAATCATAACAAAAACAATAGAAAGTAAACGTTATCTCTCACCATTACGACACCTATTATGCACGCACAGTAGAATACAATAGAATATACATCACTTTGGCTGAAAACCATGTTCAAATATAATAATTATATAGTATATCATCTTAAAATAATATTTCAAGTACAATTTCAAACACTTTGGTGCAAACAATCTTTACTTTTTAAACTCATTTCGCAACAATGATTGTTGTTTTGCAACAATCATAACAACAATAGTGTTGTCATCTGTCATCATCACACCTCCTATTACCCACGCAAAAGCCTAGAACTCTATGAGCATGACACTAACAAAAAAAATCATCCAGGAGAGAAACAATAGGCTCTGTCTAATTCATTGATTGAATATACCATTCTGTTACTCCCCCGGATTTTAGTGATAATTCACTTTGAATAGTCATGCTTCTGTTCTTATAGATTTAATTATTGAAATGGCAATTAAATAATCAGGATAATAAAGGTTGGAGAGATTTGATTCTGGTAAGACGTTATTGAGGTGCCAGAGTTTAAGTTGGTTAGTTTGAATGAAGAAAGGAATCTATGAATATACTAAAAAATCCTAGATTTAAATTCACCCCTGTGACCTAGAGAAGAGCTAGAGCTCTACAACTCACCTGTTGTTTCATCCAAAGACCACAGCAGCCTGCGCAATCCTTGCGCATTTTCCAGGGAATTTCCCGGAGTGGCAGCCAGAGAAAGGAAAAGCAGAGCCAGCGGCGCCAGCATCGAGCACTTGTAACGCAGCATGTTTACTGAATCTTCAAGGTCCTTGTTCACCTTTTAAATAGCAGCATCGAACAAGGTCTAAGTTCGCATCGCACGAAGCCGCTGCTTTTTGCATTGTATTATTTCATTTTGATGACTGGTTTGGCGTTTTAAAGCTATTAACTATCATCACAAATAATCAAGATTTACGAAGTCAGAGACTGCTGGCTTCAGGAAATGTTTTTGATTCAGCATTACTGCACCATTCAATCTTTTGCAAAGAATGCTCTGTGGATTGAAAGATGGTTTGAGAATGTTTCACATACACATTTCTTGGAAGTTTTCATAGGAATGATATTAGAATGCTCAAATCCTATTGACTATCATCAAAAATAATCATCACGATTTACAAAGTCAGAGACTACTGGCTTCGGGAAATGTTTTTGATCCAGCATTACACACTATTCAATCTCTTTCAAGACATGCTCTGTGGTTTTTGAATGTTCTTAACATACACATTCCTTGGAATCTTGAAAGCTTATGATACTACATGCTTAAATATTCTGTGAGAAGATAAATATGATTTTTTTAAATTTTACAGCCACTATTGAGATTTTAGAATTGTTCTATAATAAATTAATGTATTCTAATCATAATATCTTACGATTTATGGTATTACCTGATAGATATTTTGAGATAGACGCAAGGTGTTCTTGAATTGTTTTTTTTTTTTCAACAAAACCGATGCTAGTGCTGGTGGTTATCATTGATGATGATGAGTGATAGTGATTCTGATAGTTAAGATTGATGGTTTCAATTATAACGAAAAGGATGATGATAATGATAATGTTGTTAAATATATTATAATTTTATCCTACATACATTCAACACAAATCGAAATACGGTAATTATAATTAATATCGAATCAGTGGACATTCTAGTGTTAACATTTTAATGTAAGGATGAGAAGTTGTAATTTGTAGTTGGACTTATTCATAAAATCAATTTTACAAATAGATGTTAGATATTTTTGGCCTTGCCAGGGGGAGAGTAAATTCTTCTTTTATATTTATATTATATCACAAAAACACGTATCTCTTATCATATTGAAACGGCACGCTCGATCTAAAAATGAAACATTTCCTTTTATTTACGCACATTGAAAAATCGAGATTCAACGTTTGCTGGCTGTTCGTTATTTGTTGAAACTTGTTGATTTTTATTAACAGTTTGTTTATTAAAACCCTTTTTTTACAAACCCGAAGCAAGAAATGATGTTTTCAATAGCATTCAACGTTTGCTGATTTATTTTGAATGAGCAAATATGTAATATTCTATATTTGTTGCAGAAGCCAGCGGCTCCACAGATCGAATATTTCATTCTGTTTGTTACTGTATTATGAAACCGAGCAATGGAAATAATATGAATCTGAGTTTTCCAATCAAGAAACAAACAGTAATTCAGTCTCAGATAAAATTTCCATTACTTTGTTTATTGTTGAGTCCCTCTTGCTTCACGGTACGCTCACCTTTATTTGAAAATATTTTTGTTTACTCTTCAGTAATGTAAACAGAAAACAGGTATGTGTAGGTGCACCCTCTTGTACTGAAGAGTATATTGCGGTGCATGTTTAGTTTATTAGTATTTTTAATAAGAAAATACAGAACTCAAAATTACAATGTCTTGCTTGATAACAAGTTAATAAGTTCAAAAGCCTAACACATGAATTCCTAGAAAATGAAGTCACAGTTTCTAATCCTTTCTGAATGCAAGCCCCAGGAATTTATCTTACCCTTTCGAATTTCCCAAGAATTAATGATTTCATTAATATGAAAATAGTACAGGATAATAGCCAAATTCATTTGTAACTTACAGAATACTGTATCTTAAAACACAAAAATGTATAGATATCTCAATACTCTCGAATCGAATTAACTATTAACGTTTTTCAATATTGTGTTTTAATAGGGATTCAGAGTATGAAATATCCACGTATTATGAAATATATTGAAAAAATGAATGAAAAAAATGAACTCATTCATGATTTTTAATTCAATAAAAAAATAAAACATTTTTCTTCTTGGTAGAAAGATTCAAATAATTTATTTGGCTTGTCCTTGGTTGATATTGGAAATCAATTTACAAGGTCTCCTCATCCGTTAATTGTTTCAGCAATGTAATTGATTACTATCCGATGATTTATTGAGTGCCGGTTCAATCTGATCGAAATTTATGCAAGTCTGAGTCGTGGTATGAGGGCGGACCAAAACGAAAATGTTTTTGTTTCTACCACAACACTGTCCATTGTTCTACTGGAATTATTGGAAAATGCAAATTGAAATCGAGAGATCAAGATGAATATCTCGCTGCTGAAGTCGTGATCCAGAATATCTGGTATTGTAAAAGTATTACTCAGTTGGGGAATTTTTCAATCATTTTTGTGATTGATGGTTTTCATAGTAACAATTAACTCATTCTACAGAAAGCAAAAAGCATTGATCGATTTTTTAAATTAATCTCTCTTTTTTTTCATCGATTCGAATCTTTCTTAGCAACAACTTACTCATTCAACATGGAGTTTTGAATTATTCTGTTTCTTTTTCTTTCGTTTCCATAATTAACGAGGAGTGTACCATTTGGTAGAATATTGCTTCTATCATAAATTTAAAGTGCAGCTTTCATTACTTTTCCATATCAACATGATGTAGGATAATTGTTTATATATTTTGTTTGTGGTTATTGCTTGGATAAGCCATACTAGAGGAGGGACCACTCAATACATACGTGATTACACTATCATAGAGCAACCACAGTACAGATTTTAAAAAACAATCCGCTCCTTGCATGATTTCTTGATGCTTGGCTATTGAAATGTATTATGAATCAATCCTCGAGGGGAACGGGGAAACAAATTATTTCTTATTTTAATTATAAAAATTCTCCAAAGTATTGATGTAGAACAATACGCCTACTAACGTATTGCGAGTTTTCGACAGATATCACTATCCACTAATAGTAATATTATAATGATTAAGGATGAAATTTTATTCAAAAAATAATTATATCCAACCAATAGTAATATCAAACTAATAGTAATATTATTTTCAATTAAGGATGAAAGTTTATTCAAAAAATAATTATATCCAACCAACTTATTCAAGGCTTAACCTATCGGGCATAATCAATTACAAACAATATGAATAATGTGAGAAAAAGATTGATATTACTGGAAATGTGTATGGTTTCACAATATCTTCACAGCTAATATTATTCCTAATGGAGTGAGGATGAAATATGTAAGAACAAGAAAGTAGAAAAGCCAATGTAAGATCTCGAGAGAAAAGTAGCGCGAGTGCATACAGATGGAATATAAATCCTGTTAAACAAAATAAGTCGAACCACGGGGATTGAATGAGATAGAAAATGGCTGGTGAGGTGCGAAGCAAATTCGATTTATAAAAGGAAGCATTTCGTATATCTTGTTTAGGATGTATTAAGGCTGTCTTTCCTGTTCCTTGTTTCTTATTATTCCATGCGCACTTTGTTATTCATCAGGGTTGCGGTGCGGGAGAAAAGAAAAAGACAAAAATTGGGTTGGAATAACGGGATCAACGGAAAGCTGTGTAAAATATTCAAGCGGCGTTCAGCGAAAAACTAATAAATATATTGATGACACGTTCGGCCTCCCGTTGATTCTGGACCAACCTCTGAATTTCGAATCGCACACTCAATAAAACAGGCCTCAACTTCCTACTAAGATTTGGACCAAACTTTTTATTATTGATCTTGTTGAGTTGAGATCTGGTTGATGTTAATTTCAAATCAAGTACCTGAACTTCTCATTGCAAATTCTCGAACCTTTTTAATTTAATTTATCACTTCTACACTGTCTATTGCATATCCACAATATTATTGCAATATTAGTTGTGTATTGGGGATGAAATCTCTCTTTGAATCATTAGGAATTCACAAAAAATCTTTATTCCACAAAAGATTTGAAATACTGCAGAGTACATATATTAAATATATATGTATATAAGTATTCCTATATTAAATTGTTATAACTAAGAGTATATTTATATATAGATACTATGGAGTATCCAGTATACTACAAAGTTATTCCAAGATTATGAAGAAGTGAGGAAACAAAAATATTGAAAATTTGATGCTTGTATTTTATTCCGAGTGATTCTAAGTTAACTTTTGGAAAAGCTTGATGTTCAATGAAGAATATTCAGTCATCAGTCATGAAATAATTCAAAAAAACAGTCCATTATTTCATGTAACAGGTTTTTTATTCCCAGGAATATTGGAGACATTCAATTTCAATTCAATTTATTTTATTGCCAAAAAACAAACAATTCACTGATACATATACATACATGTGCAAAAATAAAAATAAGATGAACATAATATTATACATGTATACATATTTAAGAAGAAAAACATAATTAATATCTTTTGTTAGGCATCACCAGCAAAAAGAAAACTCTTTGCCCGCTGGTGAGAGTTGCATAAAAATCCTCACAATAATAGGAAATTGAAACGAAAAGGTTTGTAAAACATAAGTATAGTAATAAAAATAATATAGTCTATAGTAGAATAATTTACAATTAATAATTTATAAAATGTCAAAGTTCACTGAACTACCAAACATTCATTATATTCAAGAGTTATTTTATTATTTACGCATAAGTTCAAATTTATATCTCCAGCAAAACAAACATCGTAATCATTTGGAATATTGTTTAAATAATCATCAACACTTTCTAAAAAGCTAGAAACATTTGCATTTGGAGATCTATAAACTCCTATGATTTTTAAACTTTTGCCGCTAAGAGTTTCAACTTCAACACAAATCCCTGATATCACAATCAACTACATCATAACTCAGAGATTCATTGATATATATATATATGCATAAGCCATCACACTTTAGACTACCTTTTTTATCCACAACCCTATATCCTGGAATATTGTACATAAAGGATGTATTTACATTACACCAAGTTTCAGTAAGTAGTATTATATCGTGTTTAGTTTTATAATTTTGAAGAGTACATAAGAATTCATCGAAATTTTTACTTAAACTACGGATATTCATAAGGTATATATTCAAAAAATGAATCTCGCCTTCCTCAACATTTGGTACATAATTGAAGTAATCGTCGATCTCATTTGTTATATTATTTTCGACATCATACAATGAAAACAGATCTTCTACTATGTTAGTCATATAAAAAAGAATATTCAATATAAAAAATCGGAGTCTCCTTTGTGTCCGTCCTACGCTTTGGGGTCCATGGGTGTTGAGTGTTGATTTTCATTCTTTCCCTTCAATTCCAAGTAGTCCAAGTCCGCTTTCGTTGTGATGCGCTCGGGTCTTGTATCTTCATTTTTCCTGATGAATATTCTTCCGTTTCTGAACCATGTGAATTTGTAGTTGTGTTTTTTAGCGAAATTTTTTGTGTTGTACAAAAGCTCTTTTAAAATATAGAGAGAGGTTCTCGTTTATATACACAGGACCATCTTTCAAGTGTTTGTTGATGTGAGTAGTTTTAAACTGGGTTTGCACATTTCTCCCTGTTTGTAAACTTTCATCTCTTTCATTTTTTGCTTTCTCTCTCATATCTCTAAGAAACTTCCTGTAGCTCAACAACCATTGATTTTTTGTGGTTCTGTTCACAAATCTAACAATTATTGGTTGTTCTTTCACTTTCTTGGCCGGTAGTCTATGGGCGATATCAATCTCCGCATCATTGTACCCAATCTGTAGAGTTTTAGCCACCTCATTGAGAATCGCATTTACATTTTCTTCTCTAGTAACAGGAATTCCATGAATTTCCAAATTATTTGATCTTGTGTACTGTTGCAATTCATACAATTGTGCCTCCACATGAACCAATTTATCTTTCATAAAAGCGTTTTCCTTAGAGATTTTCACGTTCTCAGCCTTGTATTTCTCCATTGAAAGATTGTATTCATCTATCTTTGACGAAAAAAACTCGACCGAATTACGAAGGTCCTTTATTTCCTCCATAAAGTGATTAAGCTCCGCGGATATTGCAAGCCGAACATCTCTAATCAATTCATCTCTGAATTTAACCGATAAGTTGGGTGTTGCATCGGTTTCAGAATCAGAGATCTTCGCATTCTTGCACCTAGGACATTTCCACTTCTCTCGACTTGCCTTGGAAAATTTTTTGAAATTTTTTTCGGTAAATCCTACACATTCGTAGTAGAAAGACAAGGCACAGTTAATGCAAGTAATTATATCAGTATCTGAATAACTTTTTTGACAATTGCAGTTACATTTCATCATTGCTTATTTGAATGAAGAACTTCAATGTATTCAATTTTCAAATTGAAAATGTTCTATAACTGAGACTTTAATTATGTACGTGAGGATAGGTATGAAAGGATTAATGAGTTGCCAAGAGAGCTATCGTGGCAGGATTGATAAGGAAGCTCCTGATTCACGGGAATTGATAATAGGTATAGACGGGTGAAGGATCAAAGTCCGTTTATCAAGAATAACCGCAGCTGCTATCTCTTTCCTGATAAAAGCTCCTACAAGTTTATTTTTCAAAAGGTCCTGTTCATATAAGATATTATATTATTTTAAACTACTTATCTTCTCATTGGAGTGGAAATCCCGAGTATATGAAATTGTAGATATAGAGAAAAAAACTTTCTGAACACAATGATACTAACTTCAACCATAGAACTTTTCAAAAAACCGCTTCAAAATCCATTTAAAAGTAGAGTAATCAAGAAGTACGTCTTCACTTCACGACTTTCGACTGGCAACTCGAAACTTCAACTTGAAAATGTTGGCCTTTTCTAAATTCTGAAAGATTTTTAGAATACTAATTTCAATTTCACTTCTGAATATTCTTGCTCCATCCTATCCATATCTTCTACCATCATTAGTAGCCTATTCAACTCAACTGCAATAAATTAGATAAGATCTTGTCAAAGGGCACTTATAAACAAGTGGCAAAAGACATTGTTGCCACTTGTCGAAGATATCCTCATTTTAACTTTGAAATCATTTCCGACATTGATACTATATTTTCAATTTGTTTCCTCTGCGAGCGTTATACATCTGCTATTTACGTTTTTTTCACAATTCATTAACACACTCATTTTCAATTTTAATTTAATTCCTTCTATGTTCAATTTTAATAATTACGGAGAAATCTTGTATCTTGCTCACACAAGAGCTTGATACAGCTCTATAGACTTGGTGTTCGTTATATGCGGTTTCCTTCCAAATTGGATAAGAGCGTGACTAATAGCAACAATTCACACCTTTATCCACAATATTAATCAAATCACGACTTTTTCAATCGTTCAATCCGAGCAAGACCACCTAGACTTGAGTGTAGCTGTCATAATAACACTGTAAACACATACTGTGCGTTTAATCTATGACACGATAATGCCATTACAAGGCACTCCTGGTCTTTGGAACTTGAACAAGCTAAATTAATAGTTGCCTTGAACCAGCCATTAAGGAAAAATTCCTTTTCGAAAATGGCTGTCCTGTAATCTGACCACTGAACATAAACGGTTCTCTTGTAAAAATAATGTTTTATAGATTAATTTTCATGTTCATTTTAATCGTTCATGTGTTTTATGAGTTGAATTCTTGTAAATATGAAACAGTAGTCTTCTGAAAACAATATATTTGCATTTGAAATTCTATCTGGAGAGTAATTCATTAATTATTATCAGTAGTCCACTTTGAAGTGAGTTGAAATTGGATAATTCAACTTATAATAACTAAAACATCTCTCAACTTCTGTTTCACAACAAAATCAGTTTCCATTAATGAAATAATATAGGTTGAACTCCAATTCCATTTATCGAATCCAGTAAAATAAAAGAGCTCAAAATCTTTTTCAATGCGTAACTAGACTTTGACTGAATATGAACGCTTTGAAAAGTCTTTCAAGTCTGTGGAAGAGTTCAGAAAGACTTTAAAAGTATTGAACAAGATTTGAAGCTTTTTAACTTTTTGTATGAAAATTTTGATCCTATACAAACACGGATTTCAAAATTATTATGAAGCCTACTTGATTATATCTTTGTAATTTGAATTTATGCAAGCATTCTCAAACATTTTGTATTTTTTCTATTTATCTTGTATTCAGGAGTGCACTAGTACACTAAATAATCAATAAACGAGCAAGCATGCATCTTCTCGTTTTAGAATGTTTTCAGAGCTCTATCAATTTACACTATGTTCCGAGTAACCAACAAAAAAGCATTCCCTAATTACTGTACATTCATAAGATCATACTGCCTTGCAGAAGTAATCTACTGTATTGCATCATGGCTTCCTTCATTAATGAGAAATGGCAAATTTTGAAACCAAGAGGGTTCGAGCAATATCAAGTTTGAGAGCCAGGAGAGAAGTATTTCCGTAGTAATGAAGATTGGGAAAATACTCGGTTGTAATCATTTCGCTCGAAAACCACCAGCGTCTCGGATTTCGTTTTCAGTTTCCTCTCTATTTTCTCGTTGAAGTAGTATTCCTCGATCGTAATACGAGTCGAGTTGTGCACAGAGAGAAGTCATTTGGCAGCGTTGTCTCTTTTAGTCGTCGATTCGAAATCGAAACGATGGTGGAGTATGGCCAGAAGAACAGTGAATATTTCTGACGAAGGAATGAAGAGGGGCCGTTTGTCTGCGTACAGACTCATAATCGTCTGCTTAATTAAAACCCGGGCCCCAACCTGGTGATGGAGGGAGGGGTGGCTGGAGGGAGAGAGATGAAGTAGCCCGTCAAGACTTTTCCGCGTGAGAGGAGTGAGAAAAGGAGGAGGAGAAGGAGGAGGTAGATAAGAGGAGCAGGAGGAGGATGAGAGGAGGAGCAGGAAGAGGATGAGAGGAGGAGGAGAAGCAGGAGGAGAAGGAGTAAGAGAAGGAGTAGAGGCAGGAGGAGCAGGAGGAGGGAGGTTGTGCCAAGAAGGATGAGCGCAACACTAGTGGTAGAGACGAAGAGGAAAGCCATAATATATCTGGACGGTGCGACGCTGCTCCAGGTAAGGACTTAATTTTAATCATTTGAACTTAATGACAATCCCCTCTCCTTACCCAACCTACCCCTTTTGCACGGACGAACGCGAAGCGAAAGCTCTCCTAAGGAAACAGTGTATAGACGACGGTCTTCGAGAGCCTCCTGCTCTGCATCTTGGAAATTACATTTTGAAATCGGCTTGGCACCGGCTGACAGAGTACGCTGTTGCGTAGTTGCATTGCGCGCTCGCAATAAAATACGCAACGCAAGACGCTTACGCTTCCAGAGACCAATCTTCTCTCCCGAATTTGAGCCGCCGTGTAAGATCTAGGAATAACGGTGTGAATTCGTGTGTTCATAACTGCCTGGAATATTTCTTTGAAATTAGAACTATTACAAAAATGTTGTATTAATTTCTAAATATTGGTAAATAATCTATTTATTTCTATTGGAAATGTCAATCAATTCTTAAATTTGAAAAATAGCTCAATTCTTTTGGTAAATAGCTCAAGCTTAACAAATCTTGTAACATTGCAAGATTAACATTAATCTTAACGTCTTGTAACATAGACTAACCATATCCTCTGATATCTTATCAGAGGATAAGATATTCTGAGATATCTGTTTATCTCTGATTAAGATCAGGCGGCTACAGAGTTCATCTGTATCAAGAAAATAATACAATGGAATAAAATTTTTGCCAACTTCGAACATGTTCATGATTGAAATAGCTTCTTGATATTGTAACGTTATGGATTGAATAAGAATTGAGAATTAAGTTAGAGGAAACATAGAGTAGGTAGTTACTTCGTTGATAATTGAATTTACAGAGAATTATCAGTCTTTTATACAGGGTTCATTCATACTGATATACTGATACAGTATTTTATACTGATTATAAAGTCTCTTGAGTTAAATTTAGTCTAGTATCTGTAGTTATTGTTAAGAAGAATAAAGTGAAGTTATTCAGAAAAAGTGTGTTGATTCAATTTTATCATAGAGTTTATCCAAGCCAGTTGTAGATTGGAATACACCATTCAAAACGATTAGAGTGCTTACCTCTACTGGTTTACTGATGTTATAAAGGAATACATCTCATCTTAGCACACATTATTATTTTTACCTTTTTCACTATCACGTTCTTCACAAACATATATTCCGTGTTTCATGCCATTGTTTGAACTGCGTCATCCAGAATTTATACGTCATGTTCTAGTACTTAATAAAAAAAATTACAGTGATTTCTATTTGAAGATTATGTGACATTACAAATTACAAAATTATCACTTTGTGTA
The DNA here is from genome assembly GCA_017141395.1 of Laodelphax striatellus. Taxonomy (NCBI): domain Eukaryota; kingdom Metazoa; phylum Arthropoda; class Insecta; order Hemiptera; family Delphacidae; genus Laodelphax; species Laodelphax striatellus. Next base: position 18,356,592 of record CM029533.1, read on the forward strand.
AATCTTACCATGTGATTGATTAGAATTGTTCAAAGTAGAAGTAATAACATATTATTATTAATTAATCAACACCAACCAATAGTGTGGAAAAATTGGTCAATTTATCGATTATTCGATTGTTTTTAATTTCTTGATTGTTGTTGTTCCTTGTCTTCATTATTTTCAAGTACCTGTTTGATTGAATAAAATAACTAAATTTGTTATTTTTAGTAGTGAATAGTAATTTTCCACTAATAACTTAATTATGGGATTATTAAACAAGGAACAATCAAATTATTTTGCCACCTAGAAATACTTCTTTCTTAGCCTACTCGACCAAAATTCTTCATGTGTTATACAGTCAGTGTCATCTATCAATACTTGAAAACACTCTACAGAGCTTGAATTATTGCAGAATTATTTGAATTTCTAAGCTAGACATTAGACAAGCCAGTACTGGATAAGCTTTGACTATACTATCATAAAGCTAATAGATCATATTCTCACTACTATTTTTTCAATGAGTTGAATCGCATAAAAGCTATCAAACTCTACTACTACTATCTAAAAATTTATTTTTCTTTTTTACTATCTATCTACTATTTCGGGCTCTAAATTTTTAGTTAAAAGTTCGATATTTTCTTGTATCTTTTGTGTTCTTGTGTTGTGCTTGTGGTTTATGAACTTTTGGACTTTTATGTATCAAAAAGAAATGCTTTCAAAATTCGAAATCATTCTGAAAAGTGGATAAAACTACAACCTAAGTGGAATTAGGTTAAGCACGGCGAGGTGGAACAACCTTCGGGTCTCTCCACCGACAAAAGCCATACGCCAAATAAATAATAACTACTATCTTTTTAATAAAAATTTGACAACTTTTAATTTATTATAGCAAGAGTATCTTATGTTGGAGAAATTCTACAACATTGCTGAATCTAGTACTGTATAAGTTTATTTTTATGTAAGAAAATTTTTCCAATGTTTTTTTACTCCCACTAAACTGGTTGTAATGTTTTTGTAATTGTTGATAAAAAAAATTGATGACTTTTTATTTGTTATAGCTACTAGCAAGTATCTTATGTTGGAGAAGTTCAACAACTTTGCTGAATCTAGTATATGCTAAGTTTATTTTCATGTAAGAAAATTCCTTCAATTTTTTTTTCAATTTAATTCCACCAAACTGGTTTCCTATTTTGTAACTCAACTTGAAATCCACCTCCGTTGCGCCATAAATCCAGCTCAATCTATTTGCTCAGCGTTCCATCTTCACTCGTTCATTACTCATCCGAATGCTGCTCCATTTGACTGCAAATTATGCCCGCTTCCATAAAAGCTCTATTATGCTTCTCCATTATTCTTTGTCGATTGTCGTCGATGCACTTGCCGCATGAAAATCGAGCAGCGGCCGATTTCCCCAAGGCAAGGCAAGTGCGCAGCGGAAAAACATTTCCATAGAGTCATTCTCGTTTTCTCTTTAATCTCCAGCCATTCAATTTCGCTACGATCGTTTATGTAAGAGCGTCCAGTCATTTTCATCGCAAGACGAACATTGAAAAGCCTAAACAAGCCTGCCTCATTTTCGGAATACCCTTTCATTCCTCCCACCGCAACTCTATTGAAATACTGAAGGAGTTTCTGCGATCATTGTCTCTGTTAAACAAACAATATTGCAAACAAAATTTATGAAGAATCTTTTATTTATTGAATAAATAGATCCAGTTAATCGATTTGTTTAGAATTTTTTAAGTAGATCGATTCATTTAAAAGAGTAGCCTACGTGTTCACGTCTTTTGAATTTCTAAAATTCATAGTTTTAAATAGTTGTTATTTCTACTATCTGCAGCTGACAGCAGCTGAGTCCTTAATTTTATAATCTAGTACATGATCTTTAAAGTAATTCCGTTGATTTTCTAGCATTCAATGAATATCATAGGCGTCAATTTAGGGTGGTGGGGGCTGCCAAATTCTAAACCCTTTTTGCTACCCCAAAAATCATATTATCAATTCCTAATCAGGCAGTAATAATTTCAGTTATATACAAACAAGTGAAAAACTACTGTTTATAAACGTGGCACAATCTTGATTTTGTATCTAACATTTTCACTAGCACAATAATAATAGTTCAAAACAAAAAGGAAGGTTGAGACATGATAGTTCTGCCGCTAGAATGCGCTAAAGTAGAGTGGTTTATTCCATTATTCGCGAAAGTGGAAAGTCGAAAGGTTGTGTTGAACGGTTGAAAGGTTGAACTCTACATTCCTCCCCTATTCCATAACAATTTATATACCTAAAACAAAAACCTAAAACAAACCTAAGTATCAAATTTCAACATCTTCTGCCGATTAGTTCTTGAAAAAGGTAAAAAAACGCATAAAATCGCTAGAAAACCGCGAATATTGGGCGTATATTTGGGATGTTTTCAAAATCCGCCTAAAGGTCCAAATGAACATGCATGCCAAATTTGAACGCATTTGGTTCAGTAGATTTTTAGTTCTGCTGATGAATGAGTGTGTGAGTGTGCCATTTCGCTTTTATCTTAGCCCTATATCATAGATTCCCGTGCATTTCACATCACTGTGATACCCTCCAAGCAGTGGCGAAGCGTGGTATACTCATTTGGTCATCGCCGGTATATTTCCTATAGCTTCGCCACGGCCTCCAAGCCCCCCAGATCCCTGGCAGACCTTGCCACCCCATTTTAAAAGCTGAAATGACGCTCATAATGAATATTGAATGGTCTCTGATGATCTATTGTAGCCTATACCAAGGAGAATGCATCAAATGCATGTACCATGCAGTGAAGAGAGAGGAGAAAATTTGTCACATATATGGTGTGTTCAAAGTTCAAAGTTACCACTAGAATCGATACCACGCATTTTTTCCAACGTTTTTATTCTGTAGCATGTTGACGGTCGAGTTATCATATTGACAGGATACACCGGAGGTTTACATTCAATTTGCGAGTGGAAACTATAAATAATAATAGGCGGGAACGTGCACACTTTATCAGCCGACATCAGATAGAATATTTTTTACAACGTTGGAGCAGCGAAAAGCTGAAAACGGCCAGGATTTTATGGGGCGTGTTGAGCGCTGATAAGAGTTCACGCTTATTTACTCCTTGTGCATTATATCCGTGTCAACCGAGCTGGAGTTGAGTAAGTGGTGGTATGAAAAGAGAGGAAGAGGAAGAGATAGATAAAGAGGGAGTAGAGTGGTGAAGGAGGAGGATGATGAAGAGTTAGAAAGAGAGGACGATGAGCTTAATTTAAAAACGGTTTCAAAATCCGACTGGAAATAGCTCTTCCACCACGCGTACAGTTTCGATCAGTCAGCGTTTCCGTCGAATGTTTGCGAAGATTAAAACTTTCAATGCAATTGGTAATTGAAATGGAATGAGGTGCTAAATTGAAATGAGCACAAATTCTCAGCTAGATACGTTTAGTTTGTTGCCGTAGTGTAGAATGAAATGAATAATTGGGAAGTTAGTGAATGAGTTTAATTTGAATGCAACGGAAAAATATATTGAGCATCTCATACTCCACTAAATACTCCACATCTATTATACTCCACATTACATAAAATTTTATTAAAATAATATGGATATTATTAGGAATAAGTTAGTATAAATTACAAATTTGTTATATCTATGCTATGCAAGAATTATGTTCAATTGCTCACTTTGCATTCCTTTTTCCTCTATCTTCAAAAACTGTTGATATTGAAAATCAATTCATGGATCTACAATTATGCCGATAATATTACCATTTGGTTTATTTAGATTGTACTCATGTATGGTACAATATTATTAACGCATCATTACACAAAGCATTTATTTTTCCAGCACTATCAGTCATATTCCTAGTAAGGTACTATAATATAATTATATTATATTATATTATATAGTATAATTTTTTTATAATAAAATTGTTTTCCTTTTTCTATGCTTACAGTATGAAGACTGCCATTATCTAATCTCACCGCTGCAACTCAACATTGAAGAACTTGAAGGAATGTAGTTCACTTTATCATTTATGAATGATGCACTTCATTTGAATAAAAACATGTTCTTAATCTGAGCAGAAAATTCTATCGAACGTATCGTAATTAAATTTATTTATGAATTTATTTTGACATGATGTAAATGAGACTTTGTTTCAATCAAAGTCTTATTAAAATAAGATGCATCGTACACCCAATAATAGATAATCTATTGAATTTCAACTGTGAACAGATAAAATAAAATATTGTGTTTTATGTTGTTTATAAATGTAATACCTGCTATTTTGTTACCAGATACTGTATTCCAGAACAGCATTCTCAATGTTGCAAGCCACAGATGCGCAAAATGTTTTATGATTTCCATGAAGTAAGTGATGAAAGTGAGGTACTTATATTCTAGAGCCTAAAAGTGAGTAAGCATCCCTTCTTATTAGGGAGGAAACGAGAAATGAAATGTAGACTGCTCCTGGCCGATTTGAAGTCCCAGGCGGTATTTGAAACGCTACATCTTGCTCCAGTTTGCATTGGCAGGAAGGGCGAGTGATCTGTTCGGAGAGAGTAATAAAAGCAATAAAATTATTGCCGGAAAACCATAAAAGCTCGTTCCTTTTTCTGGCTGAGACCTGGACCATGCCGAGTGTGACTACGAACCTCCCTCCCTTGGTTCTACCCCTGTAATTCACCCAAGGCAAGGCATTGCAGCGGTGCTATACAAGATGGGTTGGATGTGCTATCTTATATATACTTATTGTGAGACTTGCTCGGTTTGTGATGGGTCGTGAATTCAGAACGCATACTTGGTATACTTCTTCATCATTTCTTTCTTATGTACCATACTGTAATCTATTTGTGATTCAGAAATAAGTGCAGTAGAATGAGTTAGAGTTGGAATGAGTAGCTCGAATAGGGAATGATAGGCAAGTAATGCCGAAAATTGAGAGTTGATTATTGAAATGGAATTTTTTGAAAACGAAACAATCATTTGAGTTTGTCGAATTGTATACTAAAATGCCTACATTCCAATTTAATTCATTTTTTTCCTTTTGCATCCTAAATTTTGTGGTGTCACAAATATTTAACCATTACAAAGTTGTTGGTAATACAACAACTGCTTGACTAAAAGTTTCAATCTGATAATTATCAATCATATGATATCATTTTACTTAATTCATATTTATTTTGTTATTTCAAGTTTAGTCTTATTCGAGCATTGTACCGGTGATTTGAAAATATATTGAATGGTCTTTGAAGTGAAGTTCAATTTTATTTGATCATTCATAATAAGCATAGCTTCAACCTCGCAGTCCTGAACGAACCTAATGAAAATAATGAAGCTAAAAGGAATGAGAAACAAAAAGAATCAAAGTGGACTTATTGGAGAACCTCCAGAATAAGGGTGGGCATTGGACTGATTAAACGATATTTTATTCTGTAGCATGTTGATGAGTCATGCCACAAAAGTTATATATTGAAGATACAGAGATTGGATTGAAGTCATTTGAAGTTTTTAAGTAAAGTGCAAACAATGCCGATAAACGTAATTAGAAATAAAAAGTGAAGAAACAGAGAACTTTGTAAAGTTGAGTGATATCAGATTTACAAGGTGAAATGTTTTTGGTACAAGTTGAGGAAAAATGCTAAAGATAAGGCCAGGAAAAGTATGGAAATGGATTTGAGCTGATAAGAGTTCACGCTTATTTATTCTTGTGCATTATAGAATGAAAAGAAGCTAGTTGAGGAACAAAGTTTATGGAAAGAGATGAAAGAGGAACGAGATAAAATAAAGAGGGAGTATGAAAGAGGTGAAGGAGGATCGATGATCGAAGAGTTGGAAAGTAGGACGATGAGATATGGAAGAGTGAAGTTAAAAGTTTAGAAAAAGAATTAAAATTGAGCTCTTCCACCACGCGTACAGATTTCGATCAGTGTTTTGGACAAATGTTTGTGAAGATTAAAACTTCAATGCAATTGGTAATTGAAATGGAATGATGGGGATGCTAAGGGATGGATAAGAAATGAGCCAGTTGATAAAGCAAATTCAAAGGCTGGATAAATAAAGGAGAATAATTGGGCATCTCCAAAAATAATATAAAAATTGCTTTATATTATATAGTATAATTCCAACAAAGACTGCCATTATCTAATCTCCCATTATCATTTATGATAATCTGTGTTTATGTTGTTTTATAAATGTAAATATTTAGCATTTTCCTCAATGTTACGCAGGATTTATGAAATGTTTATGATTTCCACGAAGTAAGTGATGGTGGTACTTATATTCTAGAGCCTAAAGAGGTAGTGGCATCCTTCTTATTAGGGAGGAAACGAGAAATGAAATGTAGACTGCTCCTGGCCGATTTGAAGTCCCAGGCGGTATTTGAAACGCTACATCTTGCTCCAGTTTGCATTGGCAGGAAGGGCGAGTGATCTGTTCGGAGAGAGTAGTAATAAAAGCAATAAAACCATAAATTATTGCCGGAAAACCATAAAAGCTCGTTCCTTTTTCTGGCTGAGACCTGGACCATGCCGAGTGTGACTACGAACCTCCCCCTCCCCCTTACAAATCCCCCCTACCCCTGTAATTCACTCCAAGGCAAGGCGAATTGCAGCGGTGCTATGAAAGATGGGTTGGATGTGCTATCTTATATATACTTATTGTGAGACTTGCTCGGTTTGTGATGGGTCGTGAATTCAGAACGCATACTTGGTATACTTCTTCATCATTTCTTTCTTATGTACCATACTGTAATCTATTTGTGATTCAGAAATAAGTGCAGTAGAATGAGTTAGAGTTGGAATGAGTCTCTCGAATAAGTAGCTCGAATAGGGAATGATAGGCAAGTAATGCCGAAAATTGAGAGTTGATTATTGAAATGGAATTTTTTGAAAATGAAACAATCATTTAAGTTTTTCGAATTGTATACTAAAATGCCTATATTCCAATTTAATTCATTTTTCCTTTTGCATCCTGAATTTATTATAATAATTGATACAACATGCTTCCATGATTGGTAGAAAATTGATTTAAGATAGAAAAAAATAGATAGATTCTATTCAAAATCAATGATTGTAGTGAGAAAAGAATATGAAATACTCATATCATAAAAATCATTGACAAAGAACGTTGAGAAATTATCACAGCATAAAGGAAAAGACGTTTCAAGAGAGGAGAATAATACCCTACTAAGGAAGCCAAGTTTAAAAACGTTCAATTGTATTCATGTTTAGCCTATTTTCAATGAAAATACTGTCTCCTACAGTCTTTAGAATTTATTGTAGAATGTTGGGGACCATTTCGAATATGAATAGAACGAATAATAATGCTAACTGACAAACTGACAGTAAATTTATTCAAATAGGGAAACTTTTCAAAATGGAAAAGTATGTAGGTTAAATGCTTTTCATGCACTTCTTTTAAAATTTAGAAAAAACAGTAAAAAATATATACAGCATGTACTTTTCGAAATAAAAAAGTACATTTTTAATGGAAAAGTGCTTGCTGTATAACTTTTCCACCGGTTGGTTTCAATTCTGTAACCTGCAAACGTAAATAAATTGATTTCACCTCGGTGTAACCGGTGCCAACATTTCTCAATAGTACCTATCTGAATAAAAATAAATTCGAAAATTGTAGAACTGTCAATTCCAATCGCAGTCGTAGAGATTTTCAAAGTTTTTAATTGATTGTTCATGTTGAAATCGGGTCTTCCACCTAATAAACGCGCCGAGTGAAAATGAACTTTTGCCGAGAAAGTTTCGCCATTGATTCGCCGCGTTTGATGAACGCGAACTTTAGAGCAGCTACTGTAGGCTACTACAACGCCCGAATATTGACAAACATTCTCAGGAAAAGTTCATCTCTTTGTTGGCTAACTGTTTCAATGTATCTGTCCAAAGTTAACCCCACTTTAAAGAGGAATTTTGCTTTGAAACTAACACAAAATTCCAACCGAATGGAAAGGAATTTTTTGTTTTACTGTCAAACAAAGATCTGGCATTATATATTTTTGACTTAATTTGCCGTCTGTCAATAACAGTAGGCCTAACTGTGGAAAAATCCGGTTTTACATTTCAAAAATTGTTTTATAATGAATTTCAACATGAGCCATGTCTCTTGTTCTAGTGGAGCTCCATTGTTAGACGGGCAAACTTACCGTACTTCTTTTGTTTCCCGCGTCATCTATATCCATACTCTCTTCATTATTACAATTTAAACTTTTTCGAACGTTTTCTCTCAATGATAATTTCTGTATCTAATGATGATGAATAAATTATGATGTATAGGCCATTTCTCAATAATTTCCCTATTTAGCATTTTTAACCATGGGCGGATTCAAGGGGGGCTTGGGGGACTAAGCCCCCCAAATTATTGTAGCTATTGAAGCAAATGTTATAAATATTTGATTATATAATAGTTTGTTGCAAAAACAAACAAATGTCAGAAGCCCCCATAATATCCTGAAGCTCCGCCCACGTTTTTAACTTATCTAACATTATTTTGTTTAAAATAAATATGTTAGTAGGCCTAATATATTTTGAGGTTTTTTAATTGGTAACAACAATACTCACAAAACATAATTATAGTGTTAACATTGATAACACATTCCAAATTTGTGACAATCAAGTTTCTGAAAACATCAAACTCTCAATAAGTTTTTTAACAACAATAATATACAGTATTATCATTGTTTTTGTAATCGAAATTGACAATTTAACTGCAGTAATATACTAATATGAATGATAAAGTGGATTACAGATGGACGCAGATACATGAATAATTATTAGGCTATCGTTTTTGTGATAGTGTTGCCAATTTAAGTAATTGACAGGCATGTCACAAATATGTGTCCCAATCCCAAACTCCAATCTTGTCAAGTTATCGATGGTTGTTTTGTAAAATAAAATAATCCCATTAAATTAGTATCGCACATATGCAAGCAGCTTATGTACTGTAGTAGCTAAACGGTATTAATAACACTGGATGTGTCAGTGGAAGTGAATTTATGGAAAGAGCTAATGTTGAAATTAGTTGAACATATCTCTGGCTCTCTTCAGTCCATTACAATAATTAGCTCACTTCTATGAATGGTGTTCATCTGGTCTAGCTCTGTAATAGGAAAGCAAAATAGAGGAATGAAAATGTAAAACTAGAGAAGGAGGAAATTGAGATAACGTGTTACCGGCTTCCATTCTGTATTTTTGTAATTTTGCACAAAATTATTATTTTTGTAATTTCTGGTACAAACAATCGATTATAGCACGACAACATCCTTAATAGATTTGGTACAGCGTGTTTCAATACATTAATGGGATCATAAACTGAAAAAATGACTGAAAAACTGCAAAGCAATTATCATATTTTTTAGAGCAGTGTAACACCCAAAACATTTCAGTTTTACCAGTGCTTTAGTCAATAAGAATACATTCGTATTAGACTTTAAAAATAGGCAATAAAAATACATTTGGCAATTACAATACATTTACAATATTAGAATACCGTTTTCTTTTATTAGTCAATAGGAATAAATTCTAAACTTCTTTCAGACTTTAAAGTGTAACTGGCATCAACACTTAATTGGAAATTACTGCTAACAGTGTTGTTAATACAGTATAGGGAACTAGCTCTTTTATTGATTGGTCTAGGATGGATTTTAAAATTGATGAAAATGGATATATCCTGGATTTATCCATGGCAATATAGGTCACCGTAATTATTTGAGAATCAAAATTTGATTCTTCATTTAATGTAGTATGGAATGAACTTGGAAAAACAGAAACCAAAACGAAAACCTTCATTATTAATAATAGAGTTTATGGATTTATCAGAATCATTACCTTTTGTAATTGAATTACAAAAGCCTTTCAACAATTGAAACCTATACTTACAGTCAGGGCTCTAAATTTGGGATGCTAAAGTTTTTAAGGCTCCAAATTTTGGATTTGCAATCTGTAAACGTACGATTCAGATGCACCAGTCATATTCATCTCTCTAAATTGAACAAAATCTTTCAAAATTACCCCAAATAAGTAGACGAAAAAGAAGGAAAATAAGTTTTGATTAATTTTATGTATTTATTCTCTTGAAAATGAATTCCAGAAATATAAATCCACAACCTTTTTGGGGAAAAAATTAGTTTCTTTGAAATGCCTAGGAGGCATGAGGCAGTATATTAAAAAATTATGTTCCAGTGTACGGTTTTACCACATTTAACATACTTTTTTGGGATGCAGTATCTAATCATCAGTATCAGATTATACGTGTAAGAGCAGTGCTGATGAGCGTGGTTGTAGTCTAGGTACTCATTTCCTAGAGAGAAATCCAGGACAATAACCCACCTGAAATTGATAAAATTACTAAACTATCAACACCAACTTGCAATAGAATCATCGGCTACCATCAATGATGGAAAAATCACTGTCGTAGGAGAGATACGTTGCAAGAGAAACAGAGAGAATTAAATTCAAATAAGAGCAGGCAGGCGAGTCAGAGTAAGTTTAGTGAGTGTCGGAATACTCAGCCAAGTATATGATGTTGGTTAGTCGGAATGAGGAATGAATTCATGTTCAGGAGAAGGTGAAAGAATAATGGCCGAGTTCCAGCCTGCTCCATTATTTTAGCATCTCTTCACTTTTTTGCGGTCGCTGAACCAGAAAATACCGTTTTCACCAGTTTTCACTCCTATTGAATGCTCATTTCCCAGTCATGCACACGCTCACTCACACTCTCTCTCCCTCTTCTCCCTCTCTCCACCCCTCACCTCATTCTGAAACGGAAAAGTCAGAAAATATATAGCTGCCCCTATAATAATTATCCGGATTTCCACTATTCCAACTTTTTTAATCGCTTAATGGAAACGGACAGCAACGATTGAATAAATTTCATACCACTGGTGGTATGAACCAAATTATAAAAGCGATGTTTACGCTCATTGAATCTGTAATGGTCTGAAATATCTTCCACACAGTGAATGTGGAATTGAAATCATTCATCATACACAAAAGACCCATTTATAATGCGTTAAGAATTTTTTTAATTCATTGTTATGCTCGGTCAGGATTGATCTGCACTACATGAAAGCTATGAACTTTTCATACAATGAAATGAACATTAGTCTAATAAAGTCCTACACTGAAGTCATTAGTGCCATTCGGCAATACACAATATCCTGAGTGAATTAGACAATATACTAAGTGAGTATACAAATACTGAGTGAGTATTGACAATATACTACAGAGTGAATTAAAAAAATTAAAATTCGATGAGTTGATTAATTTCCATCACTCCATCAGGAAATGCATATTTGTCCCTGAAAAGAGGATTGTGTTACAAAAAGTGTATAAAGAGGATTGTGTTACATATTGTATCTTATTTTTTCACTCCCCCCCGTATCCCCAAATAAAAAACAACAATGCAAACCTGTAGAGAATCACTTCCTCTTCCATTTAAATAAAGTTTTTTTTTCAATTTCACAAAAAAATAAGAGGGGGTTTCGCGGTTTAAAAAAAGGGGGGGGACTTTTTCAAAATGTCAAATTTCTCCCAACGGTTTCAGCCAAAATCGAATCAATCCCCCTCCACCACCAACCTCTAACGAGTCCCCATCATCAAAGTATATCTCTAGGTGTGCTTACAGTGTTCACAAGGGGAATCACCCTACACATGCAGATTTCCTGTAGATACCCTCTAAAAATATTATTCAACCGCGAAGTTAGTACAACTTGTGTAACTACTCAAGGGATCATAGAGTACAAAAATTTCTCCAATGACCATGTGGCTAAGCATAAGCTGCTACACTAATTTTAGATTTTGATTTTATTTTCATTCTGTTAATATTCAAATAGGTACCTAGTTATTAGCTTCATTTATTAACTTTCAAAATGCTATAGTTTGTGAGTTCTAGTTCTCAGCAGAATCACACAAATAAAAAACATGCTTACATTATGATTAATATTGTTTCATATTCATCTTTACTATTTGCTCTCCAGTCCAAATATCTCTTATATTAAGATTTCACATAAAGATAAACGTTTATAGGCGTAGTCTCAGTGGGGAAAACTACATCCAACAATTTTGTATCATAACATAACTTACAGACAGCTTGCAAAACTATATTTATTCTATTTTTTGCCCATGTTGAGCGTTATTCAAGCATGCATGAAGTCGTTTATTTTATGGTTATAGTTGAATGGAAACGGAGTGGGAGTCGGTGCTGAGGAAAGAGGAGGAGGAGGAGGAGGAGGGAGGAGGAGGAGGAGGAGGAGGAGGAGGAGGAGGAGGAGGGAGGAGGAGGAGGAGGGAGGAGGAGGAGGAGGAGGAGGAGGAGGAGGAGGAGGAGGAGGGAAATGAGAGAGGAACAATTGTATTTTAATATTATCGTTTGGTATTGGGCCAGAAACATAAAATTGGTTGTTGGGCTGCGCGAGATATTCAAATATACGGAGCTACATTGGAACGTTAACCAAATATGATTTGGGCTGGTCGTGCAATAGAATGGAGTGCTGTGCAATTCTCCCTCGAGTGCTATTCAGCCCGACAAGAACGTCGTTAATGTTGACCAAATATTGGGGTCGATGGATTTAATCATAATACCGCCCTCTCGGTATGGAGAGCGCGGCGCAGCTCCTTTCTTTAAACAGCCCTTTCCGGAATAACGTGCATCCCCTACTTGTACGAGTTGATTGTATTGCTTCTACTCCACCACAGTAAGGAAGCCAAAACACTCGGCTCTTGCCAAACAACAGCTTTTTAGTGGCTCAATACCATTCTTGTTTAACGAGATACTGTAGGCTACTACTTCAAAAGAAATTACAATAACCGGCTATGATGCTGTTAGAGGCTTTCAGGTGGAGAGCTGCACATCACAGACACTGTGGAAACTTTCAAGAGTGGTATGTTCAAATCATTGAATTACCGCAACCAGATAACTTCAATAACTGGAAGCTAACAGGAAGTAATCAACTTGAAATGTAACCATCCATCCTCAATTCAAACCTCAATACTAAAATTAGTACAAAAAGATAATGAATTATTAGTAGGTAGTAGAATAATTATCAGTAAAAGAGATACTAAATTACTTTAATAAAAGAGGTTTTTTGAACAATAAGATGGGAGTTATAACTGAAGGTTATTTGGGTGTTTACATTTCAAGCCTACTTGAATATATTGTAAACACCCATCATCGACATTTCTTGTGCAGGTAGAGTTTTAGTCGATGCCTCGCCTCGACAATGTGAGATGTTGGATGGTAGTGAGATTTTACAATAATATATTTTTCCACGAGTCTAACCGAGTTTAATTTTCGGGGGTTTTTGTCAGAAAACTCCAATAATATTACCATCGGTTGTAGATGGTATGGTAATATCATTGAAGTTTTCTGAAAACCCCGATTGTTTTGAACTCGGTTAAACCCTTGAGAAAATATATTGTAACGTGTGAACATGAAGAGACATGTCAGACTGAGGATGTAAGTTAAAGCAGCTTGGAAAGTTTTGAAAGCAACTCACCCAAGAAGCGCAGTCAATATGTCCAGTTTTCAGGATCGACATATATGGTAAAAATAATCTTTTCGCCTAGAAAAGGCGTCGTTGGTGAAAGCAGCATCAAAGCGACAGCCGTCAAGAGGTCACGTGATATTTTTACAGCTAGATGGAAGCCGACAGCGAATGGGGGGGATTATCCAGATTACAGATTTTTCACTCTTTCAAAAAGGGATGCAAGATGGAGTGGAAAGTTTTCCAACCAATATGGAAAGTTTTTGCTCACTTCAGCGAACAAGGATCGCCTGAATCTTTCCAGCCCTCTCTCTTGCTCCAATATGTTCGGCTTATGCCGAACGAAACGCGGATTACTTGAATCTTTCTCTCTTGCGCGTCACTCTCGAGAGATGAGTAAACACACGATGATGCACACCGCACAGGAATTGCCCTAGGCTTCTAGCGCAGAAAGCAAGACCGAGCCAGGATTTATGTGCAAACCCCTACTTCGACTCACAACCGAAGACTAGAGACTAGGTTAGTCTCGAAATCACTACATTTGCCCTCGGGCAAGCAATCATACTGTGAGCGCTAATACTCGTCTAGATCAAAATGAACAACAACGATTCAAATACATTCTCCGTTATATTTTTCCAATTTTTTCTACTCAAACTCCTTACTATAAAAATAATCTAACTTACATCTTAATTTTTTTTCAATTTTTTCCCCATATAACACAATATACAACAAAACAATTATTGTAATGATGACATAGCATTTCGACAATAATTATCTTACTTCTACTATTAAATTACTGTTTAATCTTCCCCTATTCTGTAGCAATTATAGCCCATTAAAATAGTACCGGTACAGAATATCACCTTGCATAAAATGGGGTAGTCGGTTTCTTTTCTTGTTATCTTGAAAACAGTTGAGCCTACAACGAACGCATTCTACATTTTCAAGGATTGCTATAGGAAGATTTCCATTTTGATCAATTAATTAAATTTTACATCAAATCAAACAAGAATACCTGTAATCTTTTTATATAAGAGATAAAATTCTTAAAGTTGTTGACGTTTATTACACTTTCATTCGTTCCAAATAATTCCGTTAGGAAAACGTAAAAATAAACTACAAAATTGAACATCAATAACTTTATTTATAAATTATTTAATGAGTATAAACAGATTATCAAATTAATAAAGTAGAATTATTTTTTATAAGAAAACTACACATGGCAAAGATCTTGGGAACCAGATCATGGAAAGAATACAACCTTATCACAACATGAAATATGAGACAGAATCATAAGAACACATCAGCTTTTTTCAGTCTAAAATAATTTTCTGCAAGAGTTTACTAGGTTTACAAGAAGTCGTTAAAAACATAAATGGAAGACTCCCATTATTATTATTTTTTTTTTAATGAAGAATGACAATGTATAATAAAAAAATCAATTCCACAGCTATACCACACCTAATTTTGTTCTATTCTTACAATGAAACGTATTCAAAATCCAACATTTCTAAAATGAAAATTTTCAACTTTCTCAAAGAAACTTGACAATTTAAATACAATAGTAATATAATTGGATGAAACTGATTTGAAATAGTTGTGTATAGTTGTTGAAAAGTGGAGAAAGCTCATTTCATATGTTTATACGAGTACATGTAAACATGTATATGAGTACATATTTCAGAAGTTTATCAACGATAATTTGAAGTAGCCTCAACAAAATCATACATTTTTATCAATTATCTAGAAAGACACTTCTAAGACTGAGCAGCATGCTAGAAATACAATTTTTTCTTTTTAAATAAAAACACATTTTTATGTGGGTGGGATGTAAAATACAATCAATAATTTCAATGAGTTGTTTCAAAAAATTAATGATAAATAATATTAGGAGTTAAAATGTTCAACAAATATTTATCACTGGATAAGATCTAGGCTAATACAAAATATTCAAACATTGATTTTACAGATGTTTCCTAATTAAAAACAATAATGATTTTCAAACAAAGTAAAATGATTTTTACACCAAATTTATATCTCTGAAGAACCCAATTTCGAATCAAAATTTAGTAATACATTTCAGAGAATAATTTTTTAAATGTGGGCAGATCTGTTCCATCAAACAAAACAAACTTGATTAAAAAACAGCGGAGTGAAATGAGGAATTTTTATCAAAATGCGTTTCCAAACTCTTGCAGAGCCAACAATGTGAGGCACTCATCAAGATGTTTGTTAATTTGTGATTCCGGAAAATACTTTGAGCAACAAGGACATGGGAATATGGGACCGTTACCACTTTCATTATTCTCCTTGATTAGTTGCGACGTATGGTTACTTTCTTCACTCACTTCAACGACTTCATCATCGTCATCATCGGGACGCGATGAACTATTGATATTATCCATGGTGGCCTTGAGAGCATCACAATTTTCCAAATGCATCACCATATCATCTCTTCTCAACGACATGTTACAAACAGGACAGTGCACATTATCATCTCCGTCATCTAAATCCTTATCACAGTCTACAAAGTCGGCAACATCGGCAAATTCTTCATCCGATAATGTAATGACACTATTGGTGAAGCTAGCTTCCAATTCGGTTTTCTCTGGTGAGCCACTGGGAAAAGTTGAAGTTGGAACAGTTCTAGATGTGGAAGGTTTGGAACCGTTGTAACTACTCGAAGAATTGGTTTGTAAATTTTTGTTGGAAAATTCAGGCACTGAATGAGATCTATCACGTCCATTCAATTGTTTACCACCACTGTTTGATTCCAAACATACCCCACCAAGTCTGGAGCCACTTGCATTTGATGTTCCTACACTAGCACAGCCTAATTTTTGACCTTGTCCATTAAAGGGAACAAATGTTTTTGTTTCTTCACTTGGTTTATCACTTTGTGTCTTCTTATTGTCTTTAGCACCTTTGGCAGTTATTACCATAGTTCCTCCCCCCTTATTCATCAACACTCCCCCAGTTCTATATGTGTTAGTTTTCCATGGATTTCCAGTACTGTTTCCACCAAGTTTCTGACCTGATCCGCCAAAAAGATTTCTGTTGGGGTTAGAACTTGCTTTTGTAGGCTGCGAATTGTTCAAATCACCAAAACCTACAACTCGATTAACTCCCTGACTTGAATTTGAACTACTTGGGATCGGTTTATTGCCTCCATTCACATTACTATTATTAATTCCAAACACATTTTGTCCTTTGAAACCCGTTAGAGCTGATCCGTTAGGTCTGTTCGGCGGAAATTCTTTGGTTTTATTGCCGAATGAAGATTGACTAGGATCGGAGAACTTTTTCAAGTTTGGATTTGTAGTTGGTACATTCGATTTCGGAAGAGTGCTGCTTCCCTGGCTATTTCCAGAAGTATTGAAGAAGTTCCTGATATCTTTTCCACCTCCTACTTTAGTCAAAGTGCCTGAAAAATTAGACAAAAATATAAATAAAGGCACACAGCTACTTTCAAGTTTCAAAGATCAAAAACAAATTTTGTTTGTACAAACAATTCAACTATTATACTTCTTATTACAAATAGAAGCTTGCAATGCAGTTGAATGGTATATTATACAGTACTGCTACAGGAAAAATGTTTTAGAAACATGATTTTCTATTCAAGATGAGGAATGACACTTTTTATTATCACAAAGCCAATTGTTAGAAATCATAGTCCGAAAAATTCCGGATTTGAAATGTCAAAACTTGGTTGATTCTATTCATGATGATGAAATAAGCATATCATACTGTTATTTATTTATTTAGCGTATGGCTTTCGTCGGTGGGAAGACCCGAAGGTTGTTCCACCTCGCCGTGTTTAACTTAATTCCACTTTGGTTGTAGTTTTATCCATATTTCAGAATGATTTCCAATTTTGAAAAAAGTTATTTTTGATACATAAAAGTCCAAAAGTTCATAAAACACAAGCACAACACAAAAAACACGAAATATACAAGAAAATATTGAATTTTGAACTAAAAATTTAGAGCCCGAAATTCATGTTATATCATACTGTATTTTTGTATCACCAACTATCTACGTATTTCTTCAGATTTTTTCATGTCATTCGGTGATCAGTTGATATCCGATAAATTAAAAAAATTAACTCACAAAAATTCAATCTTCACAGGATGACATAATTCTACAGAGATCAAATTAAATTGAGAGAGTTTGGTTGCACGAAGGAGAATAACTACAAGCGACTGGCCGGTTATGCTAAACGTCGTAAGAGTACTGTAGTCAATTAATTTACAATAGTGTAATTTTTTTGAAAATAAACAGAAACTCACCGTTGACGCTGGGTTGAACTTGTTTGAATTTAGTGTTCATCGGCTCTCGTACTTTGATGAACTTGCCGCCGCAGACGGCCTGATGGGTGGCCCACCACGTGTCGCTGGGCCCCGGCGCCCGGTTCATGGCCCGCTTCACCAGACCCATGAAGGGCGGCTTGAACTGGCACGGGCCATCGCACCGCCACCAGTGCTTCTTGTACAGCTTCACTTCGTCGTGGAAATCATGGTAAACCTGCAAATAACAGTCAGGCAAGATGAATAATTTCAATAAGAAACTAAACTGTATTCAGTATAGCGGTGCGCACTTAGGTCCTCCAGGCGCCGACAGATAGCGCTGAGTTAATTTTGCATTTTTAACACCTTAAAAGATTTTTTTACAAAATACAAATAAAAAATGCACATCTAGGATCAATAACCTTTTTTTAGCGCAACCCGCATCTAAATCAGCCTAATATAACGGTCACAGTGACTGTCATAAGTTATAGCAAAAGCTGTTCAATTATAAGCATTTTTTCAATTAAAATAGCTATGTAAATTCACGTAGTTTCACAGGAAAATTGCTTCTAAAGAATATAGACTGCAATCACATTGGAAATGAAAGAGTAAAGATTTAGAAAATAAATATTTTAAAAAAGTAATTTCCCCCCCCCCCAGAAAACTAATGGCTCAAAATTGATTGAATGAGACTGTTAAGTTTGTGATTTTACAGAAACATTCTGTACAGATACTGTGGATATAAACCACAATATCACTTTCGCCAATTGAGCATTAATAAAGATTAGATCTTATTATAATACATTAAGGGCCGTATTTATGAACGTTCCTTGAGGGTTCCTTTCCGAAAGGGACTCTTGAAAAGCGTTTCATGAATGAAATCAGCTGATTTTTCATTCAAAATCCCGAGTAGGGTTGTTCCACATCGCCAACATAACCAATTATCCCTTGATAGGGAACATGCTGTAAGTTTGTTAAGATTTAGGGCCGTATTTATGAACGTTCCTTGAGGGTTCCTTTCCGAAAGGGACTCTTGGAGAGCGTTTCATGAATTGAATCAGCTGATTTTTCATTCATGAAACGCTTTTCAAGGCGCCCTTTCGGAAAGGAACCCTCAAGGAACGTTCATAAATACGGCCCTAAATCTTAACAAACTTACAGCATGTTCCCTATCAAGGGATAATTGGTTATGTTGGCGATGTGGAACAACCCTACTCGGGTCTCCCCAATATAACCGTAAAAGCCATACGCTAAATAAATAATAAGATCTTTATTTTTAACTTACTGTGATATTTGTTCCAGCCTCATTATTGATCCGGTACATGTGCTTGTGAAACTCAGGACCATGACCAGTTCTGTCTCGGTTATTGTGAGTGACAAACAGGTAGGCGTGAATCATTTCATGCTGCAAGCAAACAAATTCAACAAATGTATATCAATTACATAGAATAGACGATTTGTAGACTTGCACAAAAAGGCAAAATAAAATAAAATTTAAGGATAAAATTATAGTAGTCCTGTATGATGTGTTTTACAATATTAGTAATCAGCTGCATGTTGAATTGCACAGTTACAATTTTAAAGGGAACAAAGGATACTGAACTAATAATATTGAAGTAGAAGTATTGTCGTTCGTGAGTTGAGGTTTTCATATTCCTAAGACCGTTGAATGGAATAACTATTTTTCGACAAGACATGTTTTTGTTCATTTATACGACCAACTTGAAATAAATCAAGTCTCGGTCACACGCTGCCAATGGCATTGCCAGTCTACTGGGACCCAGTCAACTGGCATATCCCAATGGCTACGTGTGAACGACACTGTGCTGTCTATTTTCCAGTCGACTTGCACCTCACAATGAGGCTAGTGTCAGTCACAAGTTGCCATAAGCAAAGTGCGATATCCTATAAAAAGTATCCTATAGAATTCAAATGAGTCTTATGGCTGGGGTTCACGATTCTAGTAGACGTTCTACTTACTGGAGGCAGGTTACCAGGAGCCTATCTAATTAGTACTTACCTATAAACCAGTAATCTGTCGCTCTCGGATGGGTGACCGACAAAAAAATTGTGCAATTAGGCGAGGTGGAACCTACACGTAAGGGTCTCCCCACCGATAAAAAGCCATACGATAAAAAAAATAAAAAAAAAGTAATCTGCCTCCAGTAACCAAACTTATCATTAAGCTGATCCTGAAATATAATTGACATCGCTTAGTGCAATCCAGCGTTAGTGGATTAGTATTTTACTTCAACTTATCATTTAGGCTATTACATTTTGTTACAGTTGGATAATTGCTTAGATACATAGAATTTTTTATTCACCTAAAAATAGAATTCAATAGTAATTGAAAATGAACATTGTGGTTAAGCAGACTTACAAGCAATGTTTCCACAAGATCACTTCTAGGACGCAGCTTCAGTAGAGGTTCGCTAAGTCGCACTGAACACATTCCTCTCCTGCCCTCGTAAGAACAAACACCAGCACAGCTGGAACAAAAAGACACAATATTGAAGTTTATGTCGTTCAATTTACTGTACCCTCAAAATAGATTTGTACTAATTTCAACACTGCTACAATCATACGCATTCTTTGTTATTGTACCTAGAAAGTATCGTTTTAATTTGAGTAAATAGAAAATGTAGTCAATTCGAGTTTTTTAGAAACTTCAACATTAAAAGTCACCAAGGGGACACACAAATCAGTGTAGATTCTCTGAGAAACTCGGTTGATATAGTAGAATATTAATGGAAACATCGGGGGGACAATAATTTTTAAGTAACAAAATAATTTTTACGTAACAACTGCTAGACTATTACATTAGTTACCTAGAAAAATAAACAAAAATTAGCGTGATTGAAGTAAGTATCAAATATTTATTTTGTTCATTAATATTGTCAGTAAGGTAAGGGTAAGCAATCAGGCGATCAGGGTACGATATCAACCGCACTAGAATATTGTGAGCGAAAACCAGATTCAATAATATCTCCAAGAAACTCCAAGGATACCTAGGAATTGTGACAAAATCTATTAACAATGAAACAATTCAATCAACTTATCATTCAATTCAAGTGCAACCTACTTGATTTTTATTATTATTTTGTTACGACTGTACTAATTACACTAATTAATTGTCATTTTTAAGTATTCCTAGACTCCACACTCTGGACTCCTCTAGTGTTACAAGACTCCACAGTGTTCAATATACAAATCCAAGATGTCCATACCCGCGTTTCTCATATTCACTTGTTTGTTGTTAATTATCATAGTCTAGCCTGTATTCATTTTTTCTTTTGTATGTGTTCAGTTGAAAAAAATGTAAAGTGATTTATTTTCAAAGTAATCAATTCCTTATTTAGTAATTTTCAATAACTATTCAGAAGAATTTTCAATTAATAACAATTAGTAATGAGTTAGAACATGGAATAATTGAAGAAAACTTACGAATACATTCGAGGACTCCATCGAACTTCCACTGATTCGAGTGCACCCCAGAAAAATCGTTTATTGAATGTTATGAAAAGCGTATGAATATCTGGAGTGGGGTCGATTATTTCCCATTCTGGATCAACCAAAGAAGACGACTTCAATTTCTTTGGTGGACTGCTGCAGCTTGAATCTGATACCTGTAAAAATATCAATTCATTATAAAAAAGAATTTCAAAAAGAAATTATTTCAACCTATCTGCACTTTCTCAAGCTATTTCTTTAAGGATACACGATTGGGAAGTTTTTATCATACAAAATTTTCTTACGAGTCGATGTTGGTGGAATAAATAATATGTCAAATTAAAGGATTTATTTTGAAAATTTTAATTAAAAATTTTAAAATCATAAAATAAAATTTAAAGGATAGATATCGTGCTTAGTACGTTGAGTTGTATTGATTTATGATCAAATTAGTTGACAAGCTGATTTGATTAATATTATCAAGTTTGTAAAAACTGAGTAAAATTGGGATCATTAAATGCTTCGAAAATGAAGAATTGCTGTCAATTATTTCAATCATGATATACAGCACTGTTTTTTCTTTAATGGTAAATAAATTTATTCCACAATATTCAATGTGAAAATAGACGTTAAATTGGATTTGGAGGAAAATTTTAGAATTGAAAAATTAGGATTTGGGAAAATGAAGAGAAGATCACAGTTTTGAATTTATGTTTTATTATAAATTGAGACAACAATTTATGAGTTGATTTTAGTGGATTGCAACGAGTAGTTTGATTACCTCCGAGCTTGAAGAGTTCATTATTTCAAAATCGAAATCGTCCATCCAATCAATGTCGTCTATGCCCAATTCTCGCTCAATAATTGATCTTTTGTACCGTTTTGATCTTCTTCTCCTCAAAAATTCCAATTCAGCCTTAGTCCTTGATTCATGGTCAAGTTTGGAAACTCTGTCTTCCACCTCTTGTACATGGGTTTTCATCAGAGTGACACAATCTTTCAGTGTTTCAAGATTTTGACTGTTTACACTTTCATTGTATTTGTTCATTTTGGCCCACATGCCAAGAAACAGTGATGCAAGTCTGTTTGGCTCCATGTTTTCAAATGTTCGATGATTTCTTCCAGAAGATAAAATTCCCAGTTCGATGTGAAGAATACGCCAATAAACTGTGAAATTCAATCCCTTGTGGTCTCACGCGTGGTCTTGTTCTATTTCCATCAACTCCACTGTAAATAGAAATGTCTAGAATAGATTATCGAGGGTAATCGTCACACTTTGTCACATTCAGCATGCGATGTGCATGTAGAATCATAGAGAAGATCTGCAAAGTCTTGCAATATTTCACGTCGTCATATCAAAAATTACATATTGACACAACATGCTTCACAAGAAAAATACATAAAATTATAATCAAGAAGAAATGAGAATGACTTTGTTAAATATCACACCATGAGCAACTGAAAAGATTTTTAAAGCTTGTAAATCGAGATAATGTTGAAATTATTCAACAGTTAATTAAGTTCAAGTTTTTTTTTAGTGATGCCCACATGTAGTGATGTGGATCGGGAATATTCCCAATGGGAAGGAACTTATGATTTGGGAATATTTCCGGGAATATTTCCGAGGCCAGGAAATTTTGGGAATTTACGGGAATTTATGGGAATTTAAGGGAATTTATAAAAGTGCTTAAAAAATAATTGAAATTGATCAATCTAAGTTACATTTCACATTAATATAATCAATAAATCATCATTCTCATGCTTATTTTTTCTCACTCACTGTCTTCTACAGGAATGCTCATTGTATGATTATAAATAAGTTGTATTTGTCTTATGCTCTTGTCTTTCTCCCTTTCCAACCTAGCTTCATACATACACAATATACTATACATATAGATATACTATTTCAAACTGTAAACAGAGTGTTTCAGAACTCCCTACCAATATTCTAGGGCATTGTTCCTGGGTAAAAACCATATCCAAATATCATATTTAAATTGTCCAGAAGTCCTGCCATTTTGTTTTTTTCACTTATCATTTTTTATTTCAATAATGGTGAAACATAATATGGAATTGAAATTTTGCATTAA
The DNA here is from genome assembly GCA_017141395.1 of Laodelphax striatellus. Taxonomy (NCBI): domain Eukaryota; kingdom Metazoa; phylum Arthropoda; class Insecta; order Hemiptera; family Delphacidae; genus Laodelphax; species Laodelphax striatellus. The sequence continues at coordinate 18,379,890 of CM029533.1, forward strand.
CATTAATGACAACTGGACAAAGCTACAAAAAAATTACGACAATTTTTCAAATCCATAAAACAAAATGGCGGCCATTTAAAATTTTGTTTCTTGAATAACTCGGAAACCGTGTTATTACGAAAATTACTAGAATAACTTTTTTTAGTAAATTTAATTTGTTAAGATTGGACCAATATTGACTGAGATATGGCAGCTTTAGTGATAGGTGACCGCTGGAGGTTACTTGCAATAATCTTATCTTATTACAAGTTGAGTGAGCCTTAGTGACTCTTGAAAGATTGTGAGCTGTGTAATTATTTTTTTAAATATTCAATTAAACTTGAGTAAGAATGTTCTTGTTTTAGTTAATTTTGTTGTATTTTATCATCATTTCTAATTTTTGGATTTATATTCTACTCATTCTTCATTTAGGGGTTCAATTATTTTTTGTGAAGAAATGGAATAAAATCATGCAATGAAAGTCAAAGTACACTTAATACTTTGTTGACTATGTTTTCCTGATTTACAAGCATTTATTAATAAAGAAAAATGATAATAGTGGTGAACAAATAATTGAGAAAATTTAATTGAGTGCTCATTCTTCCTTACACCTTTCATGAAAATGATCAGTCTATCGTCTATGAACTTCAAATTACTGTCTTCTTTTAAGTTATTACAGTTCCCAAGTTAGTCATCCTTATATTTTTTACATAAAAAACGTATTTTTCGGTCATTTTAGATAGAATAAATAATAAATTCCCATAAGTTCCCATAAATTCCCGGGAATTTATGATTTTTGGGAATATTTCCTTTAAATTCCCTGGGAATATTTCCTCGATCTTAAATTCCCGGGAATTTTACATCACTACCCACATGAGCTCTAGGCTTGTGCGTGGGTAATGAGAGGGGTGATGATGAGAGATGACGACTGTTTTTAGGCAGTCGGGACCGACGGCTTTTCGTCTCCTCCGAAAGACGGGAGTTGCCGTTTCTGTCAAAATCCGTTCCGGCAACTGTATTCGATCTTGGAACCTTTCGAATATCAGACAGGCGCTTATGGCCCTCGGCTCACTCCATTATTTTAAATTATTAAAATTAATAATTTTACATCTTTAGGGTAATTCAAAAAGAGCGCCGGTTTTAATACATCAAATTAAGAGGTTTATATAAACGAAAAATTGAAAATAAATACATCAACATATTAATCTCACTTTCCGATTTCATGTATGAAAAATTATGTCATGCATGTGTTGTCCTCTACTGCGCTGGCACGCATCAACTCTGTCCATGAAATTCACTATTACTGAACGACAAGTTTCCACTTCCATTTTGCCGATAATCTGCCAAATTTCCTGCTTCCTGCCTGTATATTCGGCAATTACGATCTTTTTAAATGGCTGAAATATAACTACATTTCACTCAGAAGAGATTGATGTTTACTTTACTGCTTATCTTTCATTATTAAAACCGCAGACACCAGTGTTTCGAAGAATTATAGAAACAATACTTACAGTATAACAAGTGCAGTAGGTTCATACTGCAAGGTTCAAACGCTGCGATAGATGCACCAAAGACGATAGGAACTATTATTCTATTAACTATAAGTATTCCAATTGTCTCTGGATGCACTGATCTGATTAATCAGCTAAATTGATGCGATAAATTGGACATCGATGTTTTGACAAAACGCAACAATCGTTTGCCTCAACCCGACCTCATTTGTCAAGCATTTAAAATTTTCGTTAACCGTCTAACCGCGACATGTCGCATCGTTTTATCGTCCAAACGCTGTGATCACCGACACGATTTGGTTGGTTTGGTTCAATTTATCGCAGCGTATGAACCTGGCTTAATACGTATCTCGTAGCAGAGATTGATTGTTGCCCGAAAGAAATCCAAGTGATATTCCAAGCGTTCTAAGCTGATCACGACGTCCTAGTAAATTATAACTTTTTGACATTCAACGTCACTACACTATGTTTTCTATTCACAATAAAAACAATCATACCCCCAACTATGTGAGATTTATAACTTATAACTGAGTAAAGAAAAACTGTGAATCAAAATAAAAATTTGAGGGCATGTGATCAAAATTTAGTTTTAGAAAAGAAGAACATCTTACCAAATGAGATGGTCTCTTTCCAGATCCTGAATCCTTATTCTTTTTTCTTACTGACTCTGCTTCTCTATCAAACTGAGCTTGTAAGATCTTAGCGAGTAAAAAATCTGGATCTGCCATTGTGGGCTACAATAGAATTTTGTAACAGTTCCACAAATGCATGAAGGTGAACCTGAAACAAAGAAGATATTATAGATTAAATGGACTTCATTTTCACGTAAATTGCAACAACAAATTATTACAGTACACTACACACAACGACCCACAAAAGAATTTTGAATTAAATTGTTTGTTTTTTCAGATTAGTTTCTACTTGTTCGCAGATTTGACGTCTAGTGGGATCGGACCCCCCTAGGCTATTGATTCTACTAGAGAGTAGGCTATAACTTCATTTGCCTAGGAGGCTACAACCAAGAGCATACGGTGCATACCTGAACCGCTGAACGTGATGCTTCAAAAGTTGAATTGTTTGCTTAGATTCAAACCTTGAAATGATTTCAATTGGTACAGCAGGATTCAATTAACTTGTCATAAGTCAGCTGATCCAGTAATAATTAAACAGTGATTTCGAAAGTCTTTAAAAGACCTTTTTGAAGAAGACCTTTCATAGAATAACTTTTTGAAAGACCTTTTCAATAATCTGCGAGATTCAGCATTTGTAGGTTAAGTATTGTGATCATATGCTCGTCGATCAGCTGACTTATGACAAGTTAATTGCATCCTGCTATAATTGTAAGTTAAGAATAAGCATGTGCCTCGTGCAATATGCCTTGCATAAAAAACCACTAACAGCCTAACCTAGCCGAACTAGGTTACCTGTGTGATGCATTTAGCATTTAGATGCCTATTCATAATTAACAGCAACCTAAGATCTAAATTTTGCACAAAAGAAAAATAACTTTGTAATCCACAGTTACGCTCGCTTATGTTTTGTTCTTTGAAACTTAGTTACACTAACATGTTGACATGAAGAGTCTACCACTAATCATAAGAAGAGCTATCTATATATTTAAAACTTACTTGAAGAAATGGACATGAAAAGGAATGAGATATTGCAAGATCAAAATAGTTTTAGCACAAAAATATATAAAAATTACAGTTATACAGATCACAAAAAGCAGAATGTTTTTACACACCACTACACACTCACATGTTCATTTTGTTGTCATCATGTCATTGTCTAGTCAGTAGTCAATGCCATTAAAATCAAAATTATTGTTGATGAAAGGCCACTTCCTAATAATTCAATAATTCCGATCGAATAAGAATAAAAGATTGCATGTTCATAATTATAAATTTAAATAAACATTTACGTATTAAAATTACATCATTACAAAAATGTAGACGACGCAAGGCCTCTAGCGCTTTCAAACGATCGAAATCGAAACCAAACCAAATTTCGAGGTTATGTGTTGATTCTCAAATTCTCATTCGCTTAGTGTCTGCTCTTTTCTTCCTTGTAACATTCACTCATTTTCAAAATGACATCAAGATTGAGTGCTCTTCCAGTTTTATTCGTCCGACTTCAAAGACCATGTCCTTTAGTTCAAAATCGAGGTTTCAAGCGATGGCTTCGACCAACATTACAAACTTTGAAAAAGCGTAAGGAGAGAATGGATCCTGAGCCTCTTCCGAGAAGATCTTCCTTTACCGACTGGAACTACAAATCAGAACTGTTTGCTTTTGGAAAACGTCTAGGTGAGGATTTAAATTTGGATGTCCTTCGTACTGCAGTTACTACTAGAGAATTTGTTTTGAACGAAATCGATCAGCAAAAGGCTGTTGGAATTGAGGGTGATATTCAAATGAATGATAATAGTAAAATGATATTGGAAGGTAGTGAAATCATAAATAACTACTCTTTAAACTTTCTTCGTTCTGCTTTTCCCAAGTTGCCTGAAGAAGGTGTCATTGCGGTGCAAACCTACCTGACATGCGAGGAGAATCTGAGTACACTTGCTAAAAACCTTGGCGTTGCAGATCTTATGTTAACCCCTGAACATCCTGTGGAAGCAGTTACTCTGTCCAATGGCTTTAAAGCATTGGTCGCTGCAATATCTGAAAGTTCAGGAATTGAGAGAGCCAATTTGTTTGTGAGAGATTTCGTTATGACTCAACTAGTCGGTAAGAACATCAATGAACTGTGGGAAGTCAATGATCCATTAAACTTACTATCCAGTATTTTGCAGCGAGATGGAAAGCAACCTTTTGAACCAAGGATAGTCGCTGAAACTGGTAGAAATACTATCTTAGCCAATTACCAAGTAGGGTTGTATGTTAACAAGGAGTTGATAGGGCTTGGATGTGGTGAAAGTATAAAAATTGCAACTGAAGTGGCTGCACGCGACGCATTGAGAGAACTGTTTGATACAACAGAATCTATGAAACCTGTGAATTTTGACGTTGAAAGTTTGCCGCAAACGTTTGCTAATTTTAGTATTCAAGACTGGAGTTTAAAAAATGTTGAAAAACTAATGAAGTCTAGTCGTTAGTTCAGTTTGCCATTTATCCTTGTTCAATCATGATCTTGTAGTTTCAATAAAAGTACTATTTCAACAAACAGGAATTTCTATCATACTTTCGATCCTCAATCATTCAAAACTTTGATAGTTTCAACTGTAATTATTGGTGTTGGGGCTTCCGTACTGATCCGACCACCAAACTATTAAGCGGAGGCTTAGAACCCAATGAATACTCAATTTGTAAGTTGATTAAATTTCCATTACTTGAAGAGCAATCCAAATACAGCTGCTCAAGTTTGTTCTGCAATGTCGGACAAACGCAATAAGTAGTGGCGAAGCGTGGTACATACTTATTTGGTCCAAATAAGTATACCACGCTTCGTCATGGGCAATAAGTACAGAGTGTGCCATCCAAATTGGCATCTCACTAAATTTCAATAGTTCATTCAGCTGGCAAACTCAGCTTTTGAAATTCATATTCGCTTCGGTTACCCAGCAGTAGTATGATGTTATCTTTCAATGCCAATTTGGATGGCACGCTCTGTATCTCAGATTCGATGGACCTTCAAAATTCTTAATTAATTCTAAATTCTTAGTTGTTAATTCTTAAGTGTTAATTTTTATTTAGAGTAACTTACTTTTTTCTTCAAAATTTTCAAGCTTTGTTGAAGACAAGATTTGGAGATAAATTGTAGGATTTTATCATTCATACTACGAAATGTTTGTGATTGGGTTTATTTATAATATGAGTTTATTTATTTCGACATATTTATTGCATTTGACGGCCACATCAACCACAGATTTAAAAAAGACGGCTCATAATATTCTTATAAAAAAACGTCGTTAAAGACGAATTTTTAGCTTTTTTTGAAAATAGATAGTTCAGAAAATAAAAAAGAATAAAACAATATTTTATATAGAGGGAACTCCAAAAAGACGTTCTTAATTAACGCCAAGGATATTCCACTTTATGTGAATTCTAAAAAAATATACAATTGATATATGATTGATAATTATTTATTTAAAAAATATTCCATCCTTACTTTTAAAACCAACATAATCGGTTACAATAATTTTGTCAACAAATTAGATTTTCAAATATTATTTAAAGAATTACTTGAAAAGAATTGACATAAAACAGACTGTGGTAATGTTTAAATAAAATATTAGTAATTTTTATACTATTTCAGGTACAAAATAAGGAATTTTATTTAATTTCATCGCTTACAATAAATTATAACAATTTCAACAACAATAAAACATATTCATAATAATAACACAAATAAAAATTAATAATTTTGACAATAAATGAACATGCTTCACTTATTGATTGCAAGACATGTATCAGAGTTAAACAATCACATAGAAACATACTCAACTAAAAATACTGTCTGAAAATCAAAATAGTAAATATAATAAGTAATAGTAATCAAAATAGCTAGTTAGTTCGATGGTACAAAAAATTATTATATTAAAATTATTACTATAAAAATACAGTAGGTATTGCTAGATAATGATATTGATTATCATCAAGTAATTTTCCATGATCTGTTAATAACTCAATTCATAATATTGGTTGTGTTGCTTGATTGGGGGCCCAATAGAACCAGCGTCCTATCAAACATCTATAAAAATGAAACATAGGAAGGAATAAGAATAACTGGTTAAAACGTCACACCGCGCCGAAAGCTAAAATACAGAATGAAACAAGGGTAGTTCTAGAAATCTATAAAGTCATATTGTTCGATTGAATTACTGTACTTTGAAAAGTAAACTATAATACATAGTGGTATAATAGTGAATTGATGAGGATGCGAAATCCATAGAACAAAAATGCATTCTAGTAAGTTTCTTGGAGTAACGTACTTTAATCAACTCACTTTTGAAAAATAATTGTATTGACTAGTTGAGTGTATGATACTTCTCTTTCCTTCAGTGATTGATATTTCGCTTCTAGAAATATATTTTCATAAATATACCAAAGTGAAACATTTCAAATTATTAAGGTTCTAATCTTTTTGGGAATGAAGCGATGAATTTATAGGACAATATCTATATACTTGCAACAAATAATATGAATTTTTCAAAACATACAGATATGACTCATACTTTGTAATTAAATAGTATTACTACTATTAATTATTGAAATTGCTATTGACATAATAAACACAGTATGAGCATCCTAAGATATTAATGGAAGTTTCTGTATGCATTACATACTCAAAAACTGTAATATTCTGCATACTCATGCAGATATTTATCTAAGATATTATTAGTTACACTATCCAATGTATGGTTCCTCGTTCACGTAGAGCGCGTACCAGGAAACATAAATATTGAATATTGTAACGGCGTACAAAGATTTCTGAAATGTGGCTAGTTTAACAAAAACGTCACAATTTTAATACAAAATTCTACCAACAGGTGCGATTTATAAAAATTATGCATGAAATAAAATTGGTCCAATAATTATTACAGTCATTTCTTAGGTAATCTAACGCCCAAACATAGAATTAGGGCAAATTGCCACAAGTAAAAATTGCACATTCTTCAAGAAAAGATCAAATAAGGCTATGTCTACATTCTATATAAAGGAAGATATGTATTCATTTTGAACAATGAGCAATATTCTACTATGCTGAAGATAGTCGATTGTTTAGAAGATACGAAATTTAGTGAATCCAGAAGCGAATCACGAGGCCAAGTGTTTTCAATCGACAAAACATAGGAAGAGAATAGGATAATCAATTACTAAATAATGTACTAGCTGAAGGCAGCAGTATAAATTTCAAATCAGATTCAGATGTGATAAATTATTACAATCTTCTTTCTTCATAGCTGAAAAGAATTGCACAATGAGCAATATTACAATATGCTGAAGATAGCGTATTTAGAAGATACGAAATGTAGTGAATTATTTGAGTCAGAAACTAAGGTACATAATTATTTCAGGGTTATGAGATAGAGAAGGCATATGCAAGAGATAGATGATTTATCCCTATGTCAAATGCTGAACGACAGAAAAGAGACTTGGTGGCGATATCTCTGGGGCCTCAAGAGTACTTCAAAAACTTTCTGGGTTAATCAAGTGGGCGATCGGCAAGACCTCTGAACTCGCCTGACACGAACTATTCAGCCGTACAGTAAAAATCAGCCGTACAGTCCCTATCTGATGAGTAATCTTCTTGGCATATGCTTTCTCTATGGTTATGAGTTATAACTTGAATGATGCATTTCCTTTCACGTGAGATTTTTAAAACACCTCAGATTACGAATAGAATGATTATTATTCTCCAACTTGTCAAATATAAAATTACATTATTCTACTATCATAATCTTATGATTTTATAAAACTATTCTATAAAATTTTGTGATTAAAAAGTTATCTCTGAAGTATAGGCTACAGGTAATATCTAATAGTTTGCCGATTAGACATCGCATTGATTGAAATTAAGAAGCCATGCATTGTCTATTTCCCCAAAATTTCAAAGGAAAATAATGTTTAATTTCAATCCCATAAATTGAGTATTAAATAGTGATGAAAATTCCCAAAATTCTTATGTGAAGATGAGTAAGTTAGAAATTTTTCATTCAATACATAATACTGTGATTGAAGTTAACAGTTAATTTCAAGACAATTTTCTTCAATTTTTCGAGAAAAATTATCATGTGATAAAAGATACCGTACAATAATGAAACTAGACATTGATTAGTTGCATGAGTTCAAATTCTAACTACAGAATCACATTTGTCTGTGGTTGTATAATTTTGATTTAGATACATTAGTTATACGACAAATTGATGATAAAGCTACAATAAGTGTTTAGAACCAGCATTAAACGCTCCTGAATTCCGTCTGTAAAAATATAAATAATAATTTTACAATACAATAGTATAAAAATTATATTAAATACAAAATAGACTAACTATAAGTTTCTTTCATCTATTTCCAGTTATCGTATCTAGTATCTTTCAATTACAACGAATCTTACTATTCACATTGTAAATTATAAAGAAACATCCAACTAATGAATAGTTTATATTAAAGTTTAAGAAAATTGACGTGCTGATCAGTGAATGAAAACTAAATAAACTGGGAATTCTCAAGGGATAAATTTAGTTGATACTTGTGACTGGAGATAGAGCATAGAATCTGTAGAAATGGAGATATTACTATTACTGAAAGCTCCCTTTACATGTCACAAAACTTACAAGATAATTCTAGAGCTTGAAATGAAATTTATATATTGCAACTAGTTGTAAAGAAAAGTTGTGGTAATGGAAACGAGTCCAAATGCAGTATTGCAGTTTCAACAGAAACTGATATGTAAAAATGTTACATCATTCTCCTCTAAGAAAGAAATTTGTTGAATATTCAATTTCCTATACCAAAAATTGATTACAACTAATTAATAAATATCCAACTGATTTGCCATTAAATAAAACTGTTGCGGTGATTGTTTTGATTTTTGTTTGTTTTAATGAAGGATGAGCGTTTTTTGGCAGGGTGGTTATTCGTAGGGTTAAAGTTAACATGTAGGTACCACAAATGATTTACATTATGCTAAAACGTGAAAACTTATCATGTCCAAACGTATTCAACGATGTAAATAATGTACTGAGAGATTAAATATTACCCGTGTAAATTGGAAGTTTCTCAGAAAACCCGAAAATACACTTAACAAATAAGAATTGTAGTTAAAAATCTAATGTCGTCGAGTTTTATTGATTCGAAATAATAATTTTTATGTACAGATTGAATGAAATTAAAGCTTTAAGAATATCGACAAGTAGTAGATACCGTGAAGACTGAAACGTACACTTCCTCAATAGAATAAATAAATATTCAATAATATACAGTTCATTTTGACAGTAATAATTCCTATAATTACAGTATTTTGAGTTAATAGTTTGTACACGACATTGAGTGAACATTACACAATTATGATTGTATTTATTAGTAAACTTAGTAAATTATTAAAATACAATAGCATTTCCCGGTCTACAACAATGTAGCAAAACGGAATGAGAATATACATAAAGTTTCAAATGAAAAAATCATTGAATGAGTTAAAATTAATATAAAGTATATACATTTAGACGATATCTGCCTAAAAATATCATACCTACTGTCTGAAATAAAGCCTCATTAAAACATGACATCGAATAAGAATAATTGTTGTAAATGCTAGTATTATACATTATTGTAGGTCACATTCTTATATTTGTATCAAAATCATAATAAGGTCTTTTCAATTGGTAAAATATTCATGTGCAATCATGTTGACACAATATGCGACAGTCTACAGTTATGATATCGTGGTTTTTTGACTGATAATTTTATTACAACAAAGAAATATGTAAAGCGATTTTATCAAGTCAGGCATTCTTACCTACTACCTCCCAGTTTTCATACTTAACTAAGTCTCATCTATCGTGATAATACAAAAATACCTTGTAATCGTGCGTTTTGGACTGAATATCATTAAGGTTACGGCTCACATCTCAGTGACTTATCTGTACCTAGAATATTCTTGAAGACAGGAGTGTCAATTCATACTTCTTCCGGAAGTCTTGTCACATTGACAACTGGGAGCGACCACAGTTTAAAACCTGCGAACAATATCATTTAACGTTATAATGATTACATAGATCATATATATTCATTACAAAATTCATGAAATGATACTGTATAATAGTACAGTAAATGATATAAGTAATAGTATAGTACAGTAAATAAGAACATTAGTGTTGAGTGGGTACCTTGATAATTTGTTGTGAGTTTGTATTCATGTATTAAATAAATAAATAATTGTTCAAAAAAAGAGTGCACTGCACTGTATAAGCACATGCGCTGTTCTGCATTTCATAAACATGTTGTGTCTGTTTACTGTCCTTGGTTTCTAGTATACTTTTTGAAAATTTCTGAATTCTTTCAGTTGTTATGGATTTGGGATTTATGTTTGTTAAGGATTCACCTTTCCAAACCCTCTTCAAATTTCCTTGACAATATCATGCATGATAATAATCGGTCTTTCTTTGTATCACTAAACTCAAATAATTTCCAGGTACATCCATATTGTCTTCAGAGAGATTTCTATGAAAAATTAATATTATTAATACTAGACACCGCGTGACACATCAATTAATAGGGAATTCTATTTCCTATTAAATATATTCAGAAATTTCCATTGTCAAAATATTATCTCAACAAAAATTAGTCAGTCGGCACCAGTGTTAGTGTATAATACGAAAGGGAAGAACTTGTATAGTTTTGACTTGTAGTTTTGCTCCAAGAACGCTCGTATAGTTTTGACTATAATGATTTGCCCCCAATCATGTTGGCTTCAACATTTATAGCAAAGACCGTGTCTATTCTATACATGTTCGAAGCTAACAACTAACCTTGCTAGTGGGTAGCAACATAGAGAGGGCTGTGCGTCCCAGTATACTGTATGAAAAAGCAGTTAACTTAATAGTAGTATAAAATAGTATATTAGTGCCCGGTTTTTCAGTCGCTCAATAGACAGTTTATGGATCCAATAGCACTATTGAATCAATAACCATGTGTTTTCAAATGCAAAATAACTTTATTGATTCAATAAGTTTATTGAACGACTGAAAAACCGGGCAAAGGCCTAATAAAAAACCTAATAATTATCCTATGTAAATAATTTAAATAGCTTCAAAGTAATATTGAAGATATTGAATTGTGCATTGCACCATGTGTATATGTATGCTGTTGTATAAATAAATATCTATGGATAAACTTACAGGCTACTGAATCCTGCAAACTGGTAAACACTCAGACAGAATGCACACCGCCCGTGGTCTTGACAATCTGCGCCGTGTTGTAGCAGGGCAGTCGACACAGGCTGCTCATCACCATCTTGTGTATGCTCATGCCCTTGCCGTAGCTGTTCTGCAGCTGCTCTATTGTCGTCTCGTCATTGGCTATCGCTTCCAGCTGGTCGTAGAGTATCGCCAGCACAAACATGCCGAACAGCGAACTCTCCAACACCAGGATCACTGAATGCAACCTGCACAATCAATCAATTTTCAACTCTAGTGCCTTATTCATGATAATTTATCCTGGAAAGCTGAGGCCGCATTGCTGGATGGTTACCTGGTTACCAAGGATACAAAGACAGTGGCGGCGATAAGAAACCGCGGGCCACCCCCGCAAGTTTTTTCATCGGCCCCGCCTCTCCTATAATATCTTTAAAACTATTATTACACAGGGGTGTACACACCCCCCCCCCCTCTAGAGACGACTTCAAATACCTTGTAGTATTGTCAAGAATTGAAAAACATTTCTTTCATTTTATTGAATGAAAATACTGAATATGCATACCTACAAATGGGGTGTAATTATTATTGTGGAAGATGTAATTATTATGATTGTGGGCCCGGGGGTCCTCCCCCTGGAGAAATTTGAAATATTATTGTCAAAAAAAGAAGTTTATGATATCTTGAAGCAGGAAATATGTCATAAAAATTACTGACTACCAGTATGATACAAGGATTGTAATTTTTTATGAAATTAAACAGAATTCAACTCACATTCTGCTCTGCTTGAGACTGAAATCCGAACTACATTCGGGACAAGCTCTCACCCAGGACACGACGACCAACACAATGGCGTAGATAGACAGAACACCAACGTAGATGAGGAACTGGATGAAATATCTTTGATTTTGTTCACCAACGCAGTTGTTTATCCTGTAGGAAAATGAAAATTGAAGTTGAAATTTTATAACCGAAAATAGAAATAACAGAAAAGAAGCATCCATGAAAGGTCTTCTACAGAAAAATTAATAACTTATAAGTAGGCTATGATTTAAAATTTTTATACATAAATATGTTTAAATTATTCCATTAGGCCTATATCATAACTAAAGAACTTCTTGGAAAAATAAGATAATATCTTATGAGTTCTATTAATTTACAAAATATTATTTTCATTTATGATATAGGCCCAACATCTTATTTTTTAAACTTATCACATCAGTTGATTTTTATTTTATGTTCATGGATGGAAAGGAAAAGGAAAATATAAAAGTCGAAACTACGACGACCAGAGATTATTATTCAGAGTTTCCTTTTCTGTACCATGCTACCTATTAACAATATAAAAATACGTAAATTAACATGATGAAGTTTTTTACATGTGTGTTCTTCTTTGCTACAGGAACATTAATGCAAAAACTTAAAAATCCGAACGAATTATACAACATTAGACAAGAAATTAATTGAACTTCAAATAGAATAAGTAATTACAGTATCAGGTCATCAGAAAGGCTACCTTTTCTGTTTCAATTTAAAAAAATTTCAAGATTTTTTAAAGAAAATATCATCACATGAGATAGGAGGGCTTTTTATAAAGAAGAGAAATTTCAGCGAATGTAGGGTTTGAACGTGCACAGAACAATATCAAGGTAGGAATTTCAAGATTTAACTATGAAACATGAAAACTATAGTTACATTTAGTACCGTGGAACACTGTCTGGTTAGTCATAAAACAAAAGTGTAAGTCATCAATAAAATTGAGCTATTCGACAAGTGAAACTGTCTAGCCTCCAGGCTTCAAGCTTCATTGCGCCTTTTCCAAGCCTGACCTTTAACAAAGCGAGACTTTTCGTATTACAATAATTATTACCAAAGAGAAAATAAATCTTCCAAGCAGTAGACCTTCTCGGTCATTAGCGTTCAATAACATGAATACAAGCAACGAGAAAATCAAGAATTAAGATGTGTCAATTTATTTCATGCGATTTTCTATCACTTTGCAATTCCATCTCACAATAATTGATTGATTGTGTGAATGTAATACGATTGTTCATTACGATTTAGATCAAATGAGTTGTATTAGCAATGGTTTACAAATCAATTCGAATAATGTCTAGTAAAAATTTAACGTGAATAGCTGTCATTAGAAGCGAGACCCTTACACCTACAACCTACATAACAGTGTACCTACTGAATTTCAACTCATCTTCGGAATTTGAGCTGTGTTATAGTGAAAATCAGCTCTAATATGATTAACATTCTATAACAACATGCGCAGGATCTTCATTGCTGAGGAGAGATTATCCTAATCCTTTTGGCCATTGAAGCCATATTTTTTTATACAATCATGATTTACAATTATTTAAAGTGGGCTTCGAACTAACACACATAACTCATAATGAAAAATGAGGGCAAAGAAAGAGCAATACTGTAATTTAGTAAAGAGCAATAAATAAGTAGGGTAGTAAAGTTAGGGTATTTTTTCGCTGAATGACATTCATACAAGAATAATCAAAAACAGAACAGTACAGAGTATAGTTCAGTAGTATATAAGAATGAAAATCGCTTCTTGGTGGTTCGGAAACCACCTAAAGCTATAGGTTTACTCATCTCTCATCATCATCCTTCCATTATCAAAGAATTCCACAGCAAAAGAATTATTGTATGACAAGACTTCTTGATTAGTAGAGACCTAAGTTATTTTCTAAAGCACAAATATACGGTAAGTTCTTGTAGGCCTACCTAAATATTTCAAATTTTGGGAATATTGTTTTGTAAAAAATGAGTTAATCTTACCAAGGACAGTGATGGTCCATACGTCGGATGCACCGTTTACAAATTCTACAGTGGTGTGCCCTTGGTGGTCGATAAGTTTCACAACGAGTGCAAACAGTCCAATCTTCGTTTTGTAGTAATGTTTCTGAGCCTGCAAAGTATTCCATTTACTCCTTGAAATTGACTGGTAAAAATTATTCAATAAAGTCAGCTAAATAGTTCAGCTAGTACTTTTTATTCATTTTATCCCTGTCCACTGCTAAAATTTTGGTAAATATCATTCCAATGAATACAAAAACCTTTTTTAAACTGACATGATTGCATCTCTTACTAGTAGCCTACCATAAAAGTTGATCATCATATCAGCTTATCCAAGCAATGAGTAAGGATAAATTAGGACAGTGGAATAAGTACGGAGTCAATCCAAACTATTTCTTTAATTAGTCAAGAGGATGCATTCTCTGAACTACCTTCTTCTCTCAGTCGATATAATGAGTACAATAAGTGTAAACAAACTTACGGCCTGTTGCACTGAATTTCAAATGCATTCAATCGCCGTAAAATGATGTCATCTAACGGAACCAATGGTATAGTATGATTTCAATGCAATGACATCATTTTGCGATGGTTGAATTTGATTTCTTTTTCATGCAACTTGTCGTAAGTAGGCCTATTACAAATAATAAATTTTATCAAATAACAGCCCAGCACATTCCATGAAAATCATTCAAGTGAAGATCAAATAAGAACTTACCTGAATGAACATCAGAGAAATCCATCCTATTCTGAGGCAACGGCACTGCTCCCGGGTCAGAACACATGGCGCGAAGATGTGAGAACGACAGCAAAAATATTACTGAGTTGAACAGAACCACATGGAATGGTGCCCATAAACTGAAAATTAATGGAAAATAATGTTAATAGTGAAACAACACCTGTTTTCAAAGAAAAAAAAGGTTATGCATTTGGTAGCCTATTGTAACTTGAACAATCATCCTGAGGAGTGGGAATATAAGTCATAATCAGATTCAATTTGGCGGATGACATAAGATAGATATAATTTTTTGCCATCAAACTTTACGGACTTCAGCAACGTCAAGAAATAATATCTATCTAATGCCATCTACCAAATAAAATGAGTCTGATTATACACTCGAACTAGGCAAACAGAGCCCAATCTAGCACAACACGTCTCAGAAATCAAAGTTCTGTACTGGAAGAAGGCTGTTTGCAAATAAATATAAGACCTGGGTATCAAAAAATATTTAAACAAACTGTAGCCTGATGAAATATTGATATTGGATTGATAGGGCAATTATTAGTCCCAAAAAATAACGTTTGTGCACAGTGACCAACAGCATACGACAGTCAACAGGAAGTCTAGGTTTACTGTGATGTTTGATTTAGAACTGCTTAGTTGCAACATCAGTCCAAGACATTCGAAGCATAAATATGATGAAAAATCTTCTAATTCATAGTTAACGAGAGGTATAAAGATGGTATAATTCAAACCATTGATTCACACCACTTGTCCCGCTTCAACTTTTGCAGGAATACTGGCTATTCAATAAGCATTTTCAAGATTTTGTTTCACGGTAAAACAACAATCAACTAATTTCATTTGAAAATTTAATGATTGTAAAACAACATTTTGAATAAGATCCAGACCGGTTTTGTATTCCAGATGCACAAAATGGAATACCTATGAGGTATGTGTTGGCCTTACGTGTCTTCAAGTTCAGTGCTAGCCTATACGAATTATTTTTTTAAAATGTTAATGATTAATTAGATCCTTTATTAAAACAATTCTATAAGGAACACAACATCGTTCAAAGATAATCAATAACACTTACCTGTCCTGCATAGTTTGCATAATCACCCATCGAACCACTACATAGTCTGCATAGAATATGGAAACATAAGTCAGCGTAATGCATATGAAACCACAAGGGTCTTTAACAAATATTGACATTTTAGTTGTTATTTTTGGTAATTTTACACACTACCAGTGAGTAAAAAACATCATGATATTTATCTTCAGATCAGTACTCTTCTGCTACAAGAAGCTCCAAACAGAAACAGCTGTCTTTATTTTCAATCACTGATTAGCACCATAACCAGCTGTTTGTGTGATGACCCTGAAATTGAAATTCTGATAGACATACGATATATTTTCTGCTAAATTCAGTAAATAACATCTATTAGATTTTTCAATATCCCATTAAAAATTTTATTTATCCTATATACATAAAATAACTCAGATATGTTTTATAAAAAAATGTAGGCACGCTCAGATAACTTATTTAACAGGGCAGGGTTCACTCTGTCGTCTGGACGTGAAAGAAAAATCAACCCACTGTGTGGTCGTTTCACTTTGGTGTCTTCTCCTGTTTTCAATATGGATCTTATTATCAGCTGACTTGCAAATTGAAATCTTCGTCGTCGTTCTTCTTGGCGTGAAAGTCTCGTCTGACGAGACGTACTGTAATTATGCAATTTTCTAGTAATAAATAATAATTAAGACATGAAAATTCTTACTTGAAACGTGCTTTTAATTAATATCAAAGTAAATTCGGAGATTCATCCTTTTCCGTGCGAAGCTTTAGAAACGGGCTGAACCAAATTTTACGTGAATATTCAGCTTTTAATAATACGTTATTTCTTGCAAAAACCATGGCTGATGATAACTCTACTGATAGAGGTGATGGAACTGTTGCCGAAAATGCAGATCAGGAGGTGAGTTATTCAACATAATTAATGAGATACTCTGAATTTCCATCATTGAGGGTTATTTCAGTCTAATCCAGTTTGATGTGTGAAATTCCATTTCTTCTTTATTCTTTCAATCAATATAGTTTAACCTACAAGCACAAAATAGGCTTGGTTTAAACTTTAAAGCTATGAAAAATACATGGGACAAGTGTACTTATCCGTTAAATCCTAGATAATTATGTATAGGCTAGGCAGACCAAGTTTCATTACAAGCGGTCCAACGGTTTCCACGTCTACACCGAACAGGGGCAGGGGGTTCATTCGCCCCCCCCCCCTGATTCCTGGGTTACAGAAAATATTCTGTACTAGCTAATGTACAAATAAGCATTTTATCCGGTCAAATGTTGAAAACTTAGCGGCAGAGTAAAAATCTTTGTATTCTTGAAATTTAAAAAAAAATATATTAATTTATTACACTATTTAACTACTATTAACACTCTTCAAACACGTAATATTCAATAGTACAGAGCGTGCCATCTGAGTTGGCGTCTAGGGGAGGCAGTGCGAGAGAGATGGATAATCTTTCCCACCACGCTTCCCCTCCAGCCGCTAAGGTTAGTACAGTCACCTCCAAAATTCTTACTGAAAAATAAGATTTTCACACTGAAAGTCAGTGAAGCAAATAACATCATACTACTGCTAGGTAACCGAAGTGAATATGATTTTTTTATAAAGCATTTGATAGGTAGTTTGTCAAAATGTAGTGCATAGGTAATAGGTACATACAAAAAAGTCTTATAATAATATTTACAAGTAAAATATAAAACACATTGTCAGTCACAGATAAATTTATTTAAAAAGGAATTATATCCAAGTCTAGAATACTATAAACCTATATTCAAGGGGCATAGAACTCTGTCACCGAGTAGTAAGCTTTCTAAGTCGATATAGACTTTATAGTTTTCTTGAAAACCTTCAGAGTTTATTTTTCGGTAGGTCTCAGGTAACTTTTGTAAATTTCTGAATAAGATGGATTTTTTCGTAAGTGGCATGACTATTCCTATTACCTACCTTCTTATGAAATTCCTCTGACAAAACATATTAATTTTTTTATTTCGTTCACATTTTTCAGGCAACGGCTGCCACTGGGCGAGAACAGTACCAGCCTACCAAACTGGAATCATTCATGGCGATAGCAAAAACGTTCATTCTGAGAGGTCTCATCATTTACTTGGTGATGGCGTTTTTGCGGCGTCCTCAGCAACAGACGGAGCCAGGTGCCAATGCTCCCCCTCAGGCTTTAAATATATTTGAGAACAGCTCCATAATGGTGAATGAAAATGATTTCAGTGAATTTTAAGATATGTATTGTTCAATTAGTTTTTCTTTTACCATTTTTTGCTGCAATATGTAGATTTGGAACAACTTTAAAATTCATTAATCGAATTATCGTTTTACTGTGATTCATTGTAATGGATTCATTTTAGATTCTATATAATGTTTTTCATTCATTATGATTTTGCTTCTAATTTACATAATTTCATTATAACTACTGAATCGTAGTAACTTATTGTTATTCAATTAATTTAAAACATTTCTATTACATTATTATTGAGTGGAGCGAGGCGTTGTTGAGCGAAGCTCAATCTCAGGCCCACTTTTATAAATCAATTGTGATCAAACTCCTCCTAGACTACTCGTCCGATTTCCATAAAATTTGGCTCGGACATGCATATCAACAATGGGAAGGTTGTAGAATAATTCAATTTCAAATCAATGGTACCATGGAGGAATAATCGACGGAAAAATAAGGACATAAAATCAGAGTTAAATTGACGGACTGGAATTTTCGAGTTGGGAAAAGCTCAAAGTAGTTACACCTTGAAACGCTCGATGAGGTTGAGAGTTGCACGATAATACAGAAAGATATAGTACGATACGGAAAGATGAATCTGAAAGATACAGAAAGATGAAAGGGAGGAAGGAGGACAAGGAAGCAGTGGAGTAAGAAGATGATGAAGAGGAGGAGAAAAACAAGAAGAAGAAGAAGACTGGTCGAATTGATGGCATATAAATCGCTGCAGACAAACGCACCGCTCAACATTTGCAATAGTAGCATGTATTGCATTTCTAGTTACTAAATTATTATCACTATATTGTTATTATCATAAAACTTCTCTTGTTATGATGTTCAAGCATCAAACAGGTTGTTGATTCATCATACGGTATTAGGTATATTCATTTCATTTGGCGTATGGCGAATAACTTTTATTTAACATTTCTATGATAATGGGTGATGTTTTGTTAATTTCTTTTTATGTTTTTTACATGTTATATAAAGTATTTATGTGAAAAAATCAACAGAACATCTCATGTTACCACATGAATGTTAAATTAATGAAAGTTATTCGACATCCGCAAATTAAATGAATATACGTTTTTATTTTCGTCAAGTTCTTGACAAGGCAAGTGGAATGAAAAACGTTGTTTTCATAACGTCAAACATTGTCAGAAATATATCTTCAAGATAATGTCATCAGAAAAGTATTGGTTCAATCGATGGGGCTGATAAGCTCCAAAACAGCCAATAATTAAGCTTGACCTAGTTTCATAACATTGATGTCCATTCTAGCCCAAATTGCCGTAAGTGATGTAAGTGTGGTAGTTGAAAATTGTCAGCCAATTCAACTAGTTCTTTCAATTTTAAATTGTTGAAAATTTTTTACCAAGTAAATGATGTTTTATTTTTAAATTGAATATAAAAATGTCTCAAACTCTCATGCAGTGAATTAACTTCAAAATTTACTTTAAGCGGTAAATCATGCTAGTCAATTGATTTCTGTTATTCCTGAGAAGCTAGTAAACTTCCACTTGTATTTTTTAAAATTATTTTTGTGGTACTATTTTACACTGTATCCTTTTCAGATTTTTCCAATCATTACTGTATTTAAAAATATTGATATCCAGTGTTCTATTTTTGTTGAATATACAAATTGTTGAAAATTGGAAGCATTTCAACTTTTTTAGGTCCTACTCATATAATTTGGCATGTTCTCAAAAATCGTCTATATCATTTTCAGTGGATTAATGAGGTAGCATATTTTTTTTGGAAATTAACTCCTCAGACCAACTCATCATTCAAAAGTCAAGTTAAGCTTAGTTAACTAACACTAGCAAATTGAAGTTTGATAAATCTTATTAGTACATTTTTGCAAGTTGACAGCGTTCGTGACTATAGAATCAATGAAGAAGTATCAAGAACTTTATTATAGTTGACTAGTTCCATAATAATTTGAGTTCTTCATCAACAATTAGTATGTGATACTGTAGTCTCAAATATGGTTGAAGCAATCGATTTTTTCAAAAAAGATTTTGATTATAATTTATCTCCCATTAAATAAACCACATAATACGAGTAGTAGGATTCTAGAGCTTAAATCAGATGGAGAATTCTTGTTTATCATATTTTTTCGAAGCTGTAGTGACTATGAGAAATATATTTCATTAGAAATTTCAGATTTTATTGAAAATATTGTGGACCAGAAGAAACTATCATATTGCGCATATTTTAGGTCTTTAAATGTGTGAAGTTAGCAGGAAAACAAACATGCATGCTCACAAGTACAAATGTTCAAGTTTGCAATGCTTTTTACATGACGAAGCATGTCTTATCTATCTTAAATTTTCCCTCAAATTTCGTTATAACTCTCCCCAATACTTTATCCCATTTCCAGTATGTTCTGCTGAGTGTTGTTTTGATTTTAACATTTGTCTGTTTTCAATTTTCATACTAACATGAACCTAACATTTGCAAAACATTCTTTGCCAGGATATGTACGTATATTTGTCAGAAGATGAGAAATTCCTAAAACACGACGAGAGTAAGCTAATTTGGCAAAAGAACGGGTTGATTTATGGAGACTGGACTTCTGGGCCTAATGGAGATGGTACATACAATTTCGAAACAAAATTCCAAGCATCTGAGGTGAGTTGATTGTAATTTTCCTTTTTCTCTTATAGTTTTCTGTCTACTGCGTTCTCGTGTGACTACCATTTTTAAATCTTCTTCATGTTTATCTTCATATCTTTTCTTGAAATCATCCTTATAATGAGAAGCATGATTAATTTTTTAATGGTTTTAACTCATTGTATTGAATAATAACTATTTAATGTGATGATTTCCACCAAATTACCCAAAACACAGTCCACCAACTGGAATTGATGAAGAACTTCTTGCATGGAAACGAGAAAATCATTCACTTAGTAAAGAAAAACTTGTTATTAACTTCATTATTTTCTGCATTGCTGTGAGGTTGAAGTGGGAATGAGTGAATTATTGTGTATTTTATTGTTTTCGTTGATGATGCCCACACTCCAGGCTTGGGCGTGGGTAATAAAAAAGGTGATAATGATGGACAAATTTAACGACTACTTTTTGGGCAGCCAGGACCAACGGCTTCAAGTGTCCTTCAACACACGGCATTGGCTCAACAAAAATATGTCAATTTGGATTTAACTTTTGGTTTATCAGACCAGCGATAAACAAATTCGGCCAAGGCCTCTCCACAGCTATTATTTATATGTTTTTGTATAGCCTAACCTTTTATTACACTATTAAACATTATTAGAGTTCAATGATTCTATTTATTAATTAGTCAATATATTTAATTAAATATTCAGTAGAAGCTGGGGGCTCAGGATCAAGTATCTTTAGTATTCCTATACGCATGTCTCCTCCCTCAAACTAGGGACGGTTATCAGTAGGCAAACTAGGGATGGAAATATTCAGTAGAAGCTGAGGGCTCTGTAGAATTCCTATACACATATGTCCTCCCTCAAACTAGGGACAATAACTGCATCCCTGTTATGTAGGATCTTGAGGAAAGTGAAAGGTGACTAGAATTTTCCTGTTGAATGATCCTTTTTGGTAAAATATTGTATATATAAATAATCTCAAACCCCAACAAACGAAATTACAGTAGATATCCGAGACTGTAAAATTAACCCACTCTCTAATTTCTCATTTTTTTCAAGTTTCGCTGTATTGGCTGCATTTTTGAAACTCGCTCATTTTTCATCTGAATTTGTTTCAACTTTTTCTAATTTCTTCATAAATATCAGTTGCATTTCTATAACAGATTTTACAATGTTATTTTCAGAAATTGCGTAATAATGGATCAATATATCTCCACGTTTTCGTGGTAAAGAGGGACAAGCTGACTAAAACCAATGAAAAAGTCAAGTTGAGTGGTAAATATGTGTCGAAAGCAACCAAACAACTGAATCGTTTCAAGAAACTCAAGTTCGTAAAAACTCAGAATCTACTAACAGGGGAGACTACGCTCACACCCGAGGAAATCAGAGTAAGTTCAATTCTTTATTAAAACTATTTTCTATCTTGAATGTTATTCTACTTTAAAATGTATCTCCTCTCTTACTATCGCCAAAGTGTAACAATATTTCCCACCAGAGACTTCCTGAATAAGACTTGATGTCAAAACCACATATTTAATAAAACAACGAGATACTGCAGTTTCGGTTGTTCGGTATACCATTATCAATCTCTGATAAACTCTGGAGTTTGAAACCAGAGATTGATCATAGGTGTAACAACTGAAACTGCAGTATCTCGTTTTATCAAATATGTGGTTTTGACAACACCGTCTTATTATTCAGTTATTTTAATTTTGTTAACAATTTTGTAGTACCGTAATTTATAAGTCAAATTGTATTTCATTTTTATGAGAATTATTTATAAAACTTTCCTGTAAGTAGTATATTTATCAACTCGTACGCTCATGAACCATTTTATTTATTTATTTTCTATTTGTTAAATATAAACATGCTCGGAAGCAATATAATTATCCAATAGTACATTTTTCTTCCATGACAACAATGATAATTATTAACAACTTGAAATAGTAAAATTACGTTAGTTACTTTCATGTTGTTTAATAAATAAAGATATTTTTAATTCAAAAATCATAGAATATATTATTATATTATAGAATATAATCATAGAGAAAATTATTATTGCAGTGGCTTGAAAAAATACCAAGACTAAAATTCACTCTTCGACCATGGAACAACTACACCAATCCAGAAATGCAATGTGATAATAAAAAATATCATAAAATTACAAGTACAGTACCAAAATTTCTCGCATCTTCAAGACATTCTCTCAGCGAAATAAATATATTTGCGTACTATCTACCTTCCTTTGGATTTTTTTTATAAATTGCATTTTATTGAAAGCTCCATTTTGAAATTTCAGAAAGCTGAGACAATGAAACAAGAGATTGTGTCCCACTGGCATCCAAATATGACGATCAATTTAGTGACGGATTTCACGCCATGGGTGCAGGGAAACATACCTCCGCCTCTAAATGAGTGTAAGTACATTAAGTTTAATGGAAATGGATAAATTACAGTAATCTAGCTATGACCTTAGAAAAGTGTGTAAGTTGCTACGTGATATTGATGCCTTTCTGAAAATATTGAATTCGAAAATACTAAATATCCTGGAAACATACCTCCACCACTTAATGAGTGTGAGTATTTGAATTTCATGTTCGATGGTTCATTTCTGTCATTCAAAATCAAACTTTTCTAAATTCAATTTGTTAATAGGATTAATTACAGTAGTCGGAATATAGATATAATCTTCAAACAGTGTGTATGTTGCGAGGTGATGCATTGATGCTTTTCTGAAAACATTGAATTCATAAATACCAAATATTCAATTCTGGATACGGCAAGAATTAGTATTGGCTTGTTTAATATGAAAAGAAAAAGTATGTAACTGAAGTAGGATATTGATTAACATTTTTCTGTTTAAGATGACAATTGTTTTTGATTTTGTGTTTTTTCAATATCATATACTTTCGGTTTCGATTCTAGTTTTAATATAATAGTATTGAATGTTTCCATTTAATTTTACAGATTTCGAGTTCGTTGGAACTGGCGAGCATTATAAACCCCCAGTTTATTTCAATGAGTTCTGGAACATGATGCGCGATTATCAGCCAATCAACGCTAGTACTACGTGAGTTGAGATAATTCTTATTTAATTTTTATGGTTTAAATATTTGAATTTTTATTCTTAATAAACAAGAGAATAGAAGTACATACATATCAGTACAAAATAAAATTCAGTATTTTAGTACAGAATGAAGCAAAAAATGTAACTTATTGATAATAAGTATACCATTCAGCACGTAAGAAGCAAATTACTGGCCATAAGTGAATATATTATCTAATATAGGTAAATTCAATCCCTAAGTTTTCGAGTTTTTTCAATGCCGGGAAAAAGGCAAATTGTTTTGTATGGATTCTTTGTAGGGAAGAGTTATGACTTGAATCCATGGTTTACGACTACAAAGTTGTAGTTTAATCGATTGCAAAACATACTCTCCATTTTTGTTTATTTATTGATTATATTTTAATTCTCTTCGTTTTTTTAATAACCTATACGTTTTATTAATTCTAGTTATATTCTTGAAACTTCTCTTAAGAAGTACAAATATGAATGGAGTTTGAATCTATATTTTCTCACAAAGCTTTTTTTGAGAAATTATGAGTTAATAAAGCTTGTAGTGAGATTTTCTTGCTGATGATGATGCCAATATAAAACCATAACTTGTGCGTGGATAATGAATGATGATGCACAAGAAATACCAAACGGAATTGGAATCGAACCCATGACCTGATGGAGCGATAATAGACTAAAGTTACGTGTAATATTACTCAGATTGTAGATACAATAATAGAGGATTAATATTCTGCTTCTATGTACAGTTTCATCCGTTATTATTAGTATCAAGTATCTTTTATTGTATAATCTTGCCTTATAAGGCCCAAGCCCAATTCATAGTTATGTGAGCTTCATTAACATAAAAAAAATGCCATTTAATTGTTTGATTTGCAGCGAGTTGGAACTGAAATTGACCTACCAGCCACTGTCGCTTCTGCGCTGGCAAGTCTATTCGGCCCAGTCTCAGTCATCGAGAAATAAGTGGGCATCTGGAATATTCCAAGAAGAAACCGACGACGACGACCAAGACTCGATCAAGGAGGCACTGCTCGACACATCACCCTACCTCCTCGGTGCCACTGTCATTGTATCAATCCTTCACAGCGTTTTCGAATTGCTAGCTTTCAAAAACGGTATGTCGAGTAGTTTCACTGATTGACAAAAATTCTTGAAATAAATCAACTTCTGAATATTATCACACAATCAGCGTAAACTAGAAGGACCCAAGTCACATCAACCCCCTTTTTGAGACGAATGAAGAAAAACTGTCGCCAGTTATCTGGCCTGATCTTTTTATTCTGAAAAATTGTCAAATTATACATATTTCTCTGTACAAAATGTAATTTTTTTCATAATTGTGTTATCAGCCAAGTTATGTAATAACAGTTTTTCTTCATTCATGTCGAAAAGTATTTGATGTGACTTGGGCCCTTCTATCATAAGCTATTTAATAGTCTCAATAAATCCGCCATGTAATATAATCTCATGAATAAGAAAAAAAAGAATATTTGTTTGAAGTTAGTAAACTCAAAAACCGTTGGACTGTTCGCAATGAAACTTTGTGTATTTATGTGAAATTTCTCAGGGAAGGTCTTTTTCCATAAATTTTTTTCTAATTAAATTGGTTTCCTCCCCAGAGGACCAAAAAATACCATCTAAACCTTCTGGAAGATGATTTTGTTTACAATCGTCAAGTCCTGTAATACAATTTTCCATTCAATAGTATGTTATGCCTATTTCCATTTAAAATAGTGATGTATGTGCAGTCAAGGACTCGAAGAATTGTATGTTATTTGAATGCAAAATAATTTAGTTGGATTTATTGGACTTTCAACTTCTCATACATCACTGAGAATTATTCTTCAACTTTTTCAATTTTTTACAGATATCCAGTTCTGGAATAATAGAAAGTCTCTGGAAGGTCTTTCAGTGCGAATGGTGTTCTTCAATGTTTTCCAATCAGTTGTTATATTGCTGTACGTGTTTGATAATGATACAAATATGATTATAAGAATAAGCTGTTTATTCAGTCTCGCCATTGAAGTATGGAAGATCAATAAGGTTAGTTCTGTTGATGGACGTTCTTTTACAATTCACTAAGTATTGTCGCATATTAATGTAAGTTATTATAATTTTTCTACTACAGGGTTATTCTAAATGATGGATCCATTTTCAGAACGTTGCATTTATTAAAGTGAAAATACCAATGAAAAGAGGAAGTTTCAAAGTTTTTTATACCTTACAAGTGTTCAATGTGACCTTCGACTGCTGGATGATCTGCGGAACCACATCACTGCTGCCATTCACTCAATAACACCAGTTACGCTTTCTCACTGATCATCCAGTAGTCGGAGGCTACATTGAACCCTTGTAAGGTATTAAAAAAAACTTTGAAACTTCCTCTTTCCATTGGTATAAAGATTGTTCATTTTTCATTTTCACTTTAATAAATACAACGTTTTAAAAATTGCTCCATCACTTAAAATAACCCTGTATAATTATTTTCCTCATTCCGAATTGGTCAATCAAAATTAAACTCTAATTCTAAAACAATTTGACAATGTTGAATCTCAATTTATATTGGGATATATCCTACTGATAAATAAAACGTTTGTTTACAGTACAATTTCCACAAGAATTTAAAACTGAACATTTTGATTTTAAAATAGAATACAAAATAATTTGTAAATACGTTACTTGTTAAGATATTATTCCTGCAGTTGCAAACTGCGTTAGTATAGTATTTCTCAATTGTATTTTCCCAGTGTTTATTATTCTCTGTAAGATGAATGTGCAATGATAATTATTAGGAATTTGATAAACTCATATTATTTATTGAAATTAATATTATTTATTTATTGATCGATTTTTTTCAGGTTATCGATATCAGTTTCGATAGAGAAAATGCTATTATGGGATTCATTCCTAAGATAACATTCACCGATAAGGGTTCATATGTTGAATCCAGCACCAAGGAGTACGATCAACTGGCCTTCAAATACTTATCTTGGGCGTTATACCCTTGTCTGTTAGGGTATGCAGTATACTCCCTGTTGTACCAGGAGCATAAGGGCTGGTATTCATGGGTGCTGAACATGCTTTATGGATTCATGCTCACTTTTGGTAAGTATCCTCTAACATAACATATTGATTCTCTAAATAAGATATTTTATTGATTTATAATAATTACTATTAATATTGTCAAAAAAATATTTCTTGGTCTCAGAGGTTCTTTTATCATTACAGCGCATTTAATAACATGATTGTTTATATTGATAATTAATCCATTGTTGGCTTTTAAGTTTGAGATGAGTAGAATTAAGGGTGTTTTTATTCCATCAGTTTTGCCTACTAATCATCACAGTTTTGAGTTTACTTCATTGAATTGCAATGATTTAAACACTCATTATTCGCCTTTAGGGCTCTTTTGAAAATTCAGATTTCAATGTTTTGGTTTAGAGTCTTCCGATTCTGATAATTATATTCAATCAATAATTCAATAATTTACAACAGGCTTTTGCCCAAAACTGTTCCTCTCCCAATTCATACAAACAGTCCAAATTCAGGGTATCTAATATCGAGTCCGCATACTATAAAATAAAGAAAATAGTTTGAATGTTTTATTCCTTCATCATTCTCTTTGATATGTTTATTTAATTTTACAGATTTATTAAGTGATACACTTCTGCCCTATATTTTGATTATGCTAGTGTTAGTTTTCATAATTTTAAATAACTCAAAGCAATAATAAGAGTAGAGAGACTATTCTTTGTGTTAGAAAAGTGATTTTCAATGTCATTCCTCTTCAAGATAGTTTGACAAGTGAGTGAATGAGTTCTGGTTTGCTTGTAAGCCCATATCAGAATTCAAAATATTGGTAAAAGTATGGCGGTGGCGGGGAAAAGTTTTCCATCACACTGTGATAGACACTTTCACACCATTGGCTATACTTTGATTGTACAGTCTACTAAAACCTGTATTACTACTACTGTAGGTTATGCTATTGAGTTAGAAACAAATCTAATCTGTAACAACTTAATCTAATGGAGGTGTGAAATACATCAATGAAATTTCATTCCCTTTTCTAGTCAATGCCATACAAATCATGCTTAGTCTATGAATAGGGTTTTAAGTACAGTGGTACTCTTGCTCAACTCTAATAATTTGCATTACTCCATAAAAATCCAATTGTAATACTGTAATACATTTATATAAAATATATCTCATTTCGAACTAATAATTTTTATTACTTCATAAGAATCCAATAGTAATACAGTAATACACATACAAAATATATGATATCTCATTTCGAAACGCAATCTTTTGTTTATTTGTGCAATAGAAAAAACTCTTGAAACGGACCTAATACACGGACCTTGAATAACAGACCTAATCAACCGATTAAGCTCCCCATTTAATTGGCTCTTTTCAAATGACCGTTAAAGAGTCAAGACAACTCTTCAACTTCTAACTTTTCATTTTATTTTTTCGTTCAAGTTTTACGTTATTGTTTCTCGTATTTTTATGATTGCTGCCGATTGAATACTTTTCAATTATTTTCAGGTTTTATAATGATGACCCCACAACTATTCATCAACTATAAATTGAAGTCAGTCGCTCACCTTCCTTGGAGAATGCTATCGTACAAGTTCCTAAACACATTCATCGACGATATTTTCGCTTTTGTAATTAAGATGCCAACCATGTACAGACTGGGGTGCTTCAGGGATGGTAAGAACAGGAAATAATTATTGTTGAATTTTTTTCGCTCAATTTATTTATTTGCTTATTTCATTCAACTTGTAATGAAATGAGACATAGCGAATCATTCGCTTTATTTATTCGCGTATTTCATGTAACTTGTGAAATGAGACATAGCGAATCACAAGAAGCAGGTTAAAACCTAACTCGATGTATAATGTTTATAAATCTGCTGATTTATAAAAATTACTATAGCTACGGCTCTATAAAGACGGGTTAAACGTAACCACCCACCATTTCGACACTAGCTTTATATGTAAACCAGCTCTAACCACTAACCTAATCTTGAAAATTCGAGCAGTATTCACTCACCTAACTCAAGCTATTTCATAAAGAGTTGTTTGAAGTCTGGTACCACAATGGTGGCTGATGCGACTATCTAGTGTTTATAGCTATAACAAACTTGAATAGCTTTAAAGTCGATTTGCAACATACATTGATCGCATCCTGAGCGAGAAATAACTGCACTTATCCAAACTGTTTCGCCCGATATGGTACAGGTTCAGTAAAAGCGAGTTTAAATCACTCTAGTGTCTACAATCATAATGTTATTAAAAACGTTTATGTATAGCACAAGGTTCTATAATGTTTCTTCTATCAAATGCACATAAAATAAAACTGTAGCATTTTTTTCAAATAAAACTTTTTATATTATTTTACTGTCTAGAGGGGGGGGGGAAATATTGGAAACTTTGGTGTAACACAAACTATCACGTTTCTTCTATTAAATGCACTTAGGATAAAACTGTCATCATTTCGAATCACGCTTTTCATTTACTGATTATGTTTTCTATATTTTTTCTAGACATAATATTCTTCATCTTCCTCTACCAACGGTGGATTTACAAGACAGACTTGACTCGCGTCAATGAGTTTGGTTACTCGGGTGACATGGAGGGAGACGCCCCCCAGCAAACAGCAGGCGAGCAGCCAGAAGTTGCAAATGGCCAGCCCAAAGCCATAATGGACAAGAAAAAAGATTAATGATGTCTCAAATTCAGCAACAACAATACGTGTGGCTGCTTTTTCGACAGCAGTATTGGATTATCATGGCAATCGTATAAATTCCAGCTATTACGAATA
Organism: Laodelphax striatellus; assembly: GCA_017141395.1. Classification (NCBI taxonomy): domain Eukaryota; kingdom Metazoa; phylum Arthropoda; class Insecta; order Hemiptera; family Delphacidae; genus Laodelphax; species Laodelphax striatellus. Next base: position 18,409,603 of record CM029533.1, read on the forward strand.
TTTTGTTAGCCTTTTATTACAATATTATGCTTATAATAATAGATAACAACAATCTTAATAATATTATTGTTGTTTAAACTACATTATACTATGAAGATAAAACTCATAAAAATATATTATATCTAAAAAATAATAGAAAATTGAATGTTGTGGATGTAGGTTCTGTTCTGCTTGATGAGAGATTAATGAGAACAAAATAATTTAATTGTGACTTTTGTAGTTGTTATAGACTCATAGTACAATATTTTATAATGTTTCAAGTTTTTGCTACGGTTCTTTGCGTAATGCATAAATATTGGATTAAAATGCATATTATTATTATGCATTAATATTGGAACCTCTGTGAAATCATATAATTATTATACTATAGAAGTAGTGAGTACCGTAAATAGTACTGTAAAGATAAAATATTCGTCATACCTCATACAATTTACTATTCATGTTTTATATAAGTTGGTTATCAGTGTACAATTAAGTGTCAATAGCAATGTTTGAATTTTAGAATTACATTTTTTTAATGTAAAATAATATTTAATGTATAATAAATAGTTCTCACACAGATATACTCCAATAGTTTTGTATTTGTTTGAAATCGAAACCGGATTGAAACTCAACTAATTTATTATCCGAGAAGGTTTTAGTTCTGAAATAAAGAAAAAACCACAAGGTTCTGATTCATTTAAATGATTAAAATTATTGCACTGTTTGTTTTCGCAAAGAGCATAGTCGACTGTAAGAAACTTGAAGAATTTCAATTTTGTCTACTTGAGAGAATTTATTCAATTCACACGTTTGAGATGCTCAATGCAATTTACGCACATTCAAGTCTTGTGTGAATCTGATCTTGACCAGGATATTATTTGATTTTGACTGTTTCTTGTACATATTGCTGGGTCACGCTTGGTATTTTTGAAATTTCACTCCATAAACGACAATGTCACCACACAAATCTATAATTTTAAGGAATTTATCATCTTCATAGTCATACCTTCAAAAGATTATTCAAACTTTCAGCTAGAAATTTGTACTTTAAAATGCACCATATCATTCAAGTAATTCAATTTTTATTTTATGCAATTTCCCTTTCCATACCTACCTGTTGATTCACTAATATTATTATACTTATACACTACCATCACAGAATAACAAGGAAATTATTTTGTTTCTACTGTATCACAGTATGAATTGTTCAATATTTATAATATAAAATTGGTGAAATATTTATTCAATATTTTATGCTAATTTATTCGAACACTGAATTCTTTATTTCTATCACAAATGCTTGTTTCTTTCTTTGTATACAATTAGCTAAACTGGTTTTCCAATTGTACTTAACCAAAACTGTATAGGTACTTTTCTTAGTTTCATTTAAAAAACTCTATGGGGAAGATACGCGATTTACTTTCAAGTATGGTTAATATTTCATATCTATAAAAAGAGTTTATTTTTGTTATGGGCTATTCCCACACGATCATATGAACCAATCATAATAAATTATTACATTGAATTGTAAGAGATTAATCTGTTTATCATTTTAATTAATTTTATTCATAAATAAACAATTATTGTCGTATTTGAAATAAAACAGTCCAAGCATTTTCTCTTCCATGGGTTATTCAAATATATTACGTTTAATTTCCTACCTTATCCTGGCTATCAAAACAATATCAACCTGTCCTGTGTAACCGGTGATGAAATTCAAAAATAACAATGCTGCTGTCATTCTATCGAAATGTTTTCTTGGATTTTGATTGCTACTGTGTTTTTTAATTAGTAAGAACAATAATTATTAATAATGATTAGTGTATTAGTGAGATTCTTTGATTTAGGAATTGTTGTAGAGATATTTTTTACTAGGTAGGTATTCCATTTTGAAACATTTCGAATTTTTCTTAATAATAATTATTGAGGAAAAGCTGCATTTCGTCTGGTTTTACAACAAATTATATTGTTTATTAGTTTTAAAGCACTCAACGTAAGACTGTTGTGATTGTATTGGTTTACTTGTTGGAATGTATATTTTCTTGGGTTGTAACGATTGAAACAGTATTTAGATTTTTATCAGTTCATTTCAAATGGACTGACTTGTGTAGCTACTCCAGTTTTACTGGGGAATTGTTTTTACCAATTATCATGTATTAGGCGAAATATAAATGGATATCAACTGGACTTGCGTTTAATTTCCTCATCTTTTCCAACCCTTGAATTAAACTTATTAGGCCTAAAGATCACTATATTTATACCAGTTATACGTTTTTATTGACTCAGATGTTTGTATATAATAACTCGCGCTTTGCGGCGCTCGGCAGGGGGGTTGTACCCCCCTGCATCCCCGCCGGGTACACCTCCTATATTAGATAATATTCATGTTTTAAAATTTTTAGATGGTTGAGAAAATAAAAAAAAATTAAAAAATGGCATTCACACTGGAAAGATTGGAATTTTTTGGCATATATATACTCCCCTTCCTCATCAATGATATAAGTAGGCCTAATTGAAATTATTAATCTTGACTCCAGTGGATATCCTCCAAACCATGATCTTTCTCTTAATTTTGATGGTGGAGTAAAAGGAACATAAAAAAATGAAAAATACACTGTCAAAAAGATAGTTGTCCAAACCGGTTACCCATCCAAATACTGACAATTTCAAACAAGGCCGTACCCAGAAAAACATTTCGGGGGGTTGAGCACCAGGGGGCTGGGGTATGGAATACCCCAGGAAGGGTCCGGGGCACTCCCCCTGAAAATTTAAGTGTGAAATTACGCATTTTAAGCTCTTGACCAACCAGAGTTTACAGGCAAAAATCTATGGTTTGACTTGAAAATCTTTACATTCCATACCCCCCAGGAGGGCGGGGAGTCCGGGGGCTCTCCCCGAGGAAATTTTGAAAATTTAAGTGTGAAATTACGCATTTTAAGCTCTTGACTAACCAGAGTTTACAGGCAAAAATCTATGGTTTGACTTGAAAATCTTTACATTCCATACCCCCCAGGAAGGCGGGGGGTCCGGGGGCTCTCCCCGGGGAAATTTTGAAAATTTAAGTGTGAAATTACGCATTTTAAGCTCTTGATTAACCAGAGTTTATAGGCAAAAATCTATGGTTTGACTTGAAAATTTTTACATTGAATAGTCCATTTTTAAGCCATTAGAATGTTTTTGCATTAACATATCGTATGATACCCTTTGATCCTTTCTTAATGTTTAAAGCTATTACCATTTAATTTCAAGTATGGGAATACTTCGTGAATTGGTTAGCTCTGAAAATGAATAGATAAATACAAAATGCAAATAGACTTGAATAGTTTCAATACAATCATCACGTAATATTTAAAAAAACTTCAAAACCTATAATACTAAATCTGCTCTTCCTTTCTTCTATCCTAGCCTAATGCTGGTAGGCTCGGGGCGGGATAGTAGTGGTGAGAGTCAGAGAGAGAGAGAGATAGAGAGTGAGGGAGTAAGAGTGTGAGAAAGAGACACGTTAGCATTAGCAATACATCTTAATTTTACGTGTTTAATTTTAATTTTGTGAAAATTTGTGTTTTAATTTCAAAATAGGCTATTTCTTTCTGGAAATTTCGGGGGGGGTTTCAACCCCCCTGACCCCCCCCTGGGTACGGCCTTGATTTCAAACGTCGCTCAACCTCGTTTTTTCATCGCTTTAAAACAGACCTCAATTATTATCACTCTAAGAAAAATTTTAACAATGGACTATAATCAGAATTTAGTCTACGTTTACGTGATAATTAATAAACTTGAAATTTCTCATAATCAGGGCTTATTTATACAGAGTGTTACAAAAAGCATTTTTGTCTCGTTTTTTTTCATCTCACTCTGTAACTATCTATCGTACAGTAATTTTAAAAATTCAGCTTAAAAAGCGCTACAAAATGGCGTTTGAAATCTTTCAAATATTTAAATGAATAAAAATTTCACTTCCCCCCCTGTACCGCCAAAATTGCGCAAAAATAAAAAATCAATGCAAACCTTTAGAGAATCACTTCCTCTTTCATTTCAAGCAAGAAAATTCTATATTTCACAAAAAATAAGGGGGGTTTTTTCGCGTTTTAAAAAGAGTACTTTGATGCAACTTTAAAGAGTACTTTTTCAAAATGACAGATTTTTCCCGACGGTTTCAGCCACAATCGAATCAGTCACCCACTACTCCCAACCTCCTCAATTATTAAATCACATTTACATTTCATTTTGTCCATATTCCAGCTAATCCCGTTTTAATATTGCATTTTATATATCGCACTCAATAGCTACGGTACTTTTGTTGAGCAATGACTAAATCCTTAGCCTTTATTTGTGTTTATGAAGAAAAGTGAAAGTCACTCATTATTTTCCTCTTTTTAAAATACTCTTCCAAATTAAGGTCAATTCCCACATTGACGACAACGACACGACGACGACATTCTCATTTCGTTCTGCGCATGCGTCACCAGCCCGCGCTCTGATTGGTCCATCCTTTTAGAACATCTGACCAGCCGAATTTCTAGGTTAAGTGACTGGATACGAAGTTTGAATGTTCGCTGTTCGGAATCAATTGTCAATTAATATTAGTACGACAATATGAATATAATAATCAGTAAATAAAATTATAATACAAACCTTTTCAAGTCATACCGGTACTGCAATTTTGAGAGCTTGATAGCCGACAGCTACAGCTATCATTTGTAAACAAAGATAGACATGGACCAATCAGAGCATGGGCTGGTGACGCATGCGCAGAACGAAATGAGAATGTCGTCGTCGTGTCGTTGTCGTCAATGTGGGAATTGACCTTTACAAATTTCTATCATTCAAAATTGAACTTAGTACCGTACGCCATAATAATTTCAAGAATCAGCTTCAATCCCAACCGATTGTTCAGTCTTCTCTCACGTAAACGCTAGTATCGCAAGCTTCGTTCTTGAAAGTACAATTTTATACTTTCAGTTGGCTGCACTGATTTTTGTCAATGGTTGTTTCCGAAGTGTTGGTAGCTTGAAGTTCAGTTGCTCACACTGGTTCTGGGTTATCCAATCCAAAGAACTGTTTGGTTTGGTCTTTGGTGTTTGCATCAAAGGGTTTGTTCGCTTATTGTATTGTTCTACGTAATTATTAATAATTTTACTTTCAATTTTAATGTTAAATGAAGTTTTTCAGTGAACTTATGTTATTGAATGTATCTAGCTCGGTGCTTCAACGTGTAAAATTTTCCTTATTGGCTCATAGGGACTTAGATTGATTCGTTATTCTAGCCTTTGTCATGGATATGAACATGACGGCTCGCGAGGGTGAGTATTACACTTTTTATAACCTTGTTTAATTATTTAGTTATAATAAATTCAAAGATAAATTGATTATTATTTTTTTTTTTAATACCTAGCTAGAAGGTGATTTGAACTGTAGGTAGATATATTGTGATATTACTGTAGTGACAAAGTCGTGGAGATGAATGCACAGTGCACAATTCATTGTCCAATAAATTATCTAATTAATTACCTGAAGGCCTCATTCTTCTATGGCTTATACTTCTAAAAATTCAGCCACGATTTCTTGTTTTCTGCTTTAACCTTTCGTGTATTGATTTTTTATATTCCAACTAATCAACAAACAACTGCTAAATCGAATTAACATTCTGTTGAGTAGGGTATGTTGTCTTCATTGGCTTTTTCAATAATAATTTTCAACTTGATTGTCTCACGATGAGTACTCAATCTTATTTGTGATTTTTCACTTCAGGAATATGATTTTTTCATTGAAGAACTGTTATTTTAACTCAACTATTGTAAGAACTACACTTAGATTTTGGCTCCCGGTATCATGTTGGTTTTGTCAAAAGTACAGTTGCTGCTACTGTACTATTGTAACTTACAAGTGAAATAAAACATATTTCAATTGCATCAATTGTCAGGTATTTGTTATAGTGTAAAAGGAAGGTTGTATCTAAACTCTATTAGTATTAAGTTTGTTGGAAACCAAAAACTAACTTAATCATTTGGAACTCAAATCTATAATCGAATAATTAGATAAAATGTAAAAATAATGAGAAAGTGCCCTGTTACATCTTTATGACTTGGTTCATAGGTCGAAGTCACTTGTTTTTGTTTAGATGCTTCAAGGATATAACTTAAGTTATAAGTTGAGTTGGAGGAGGTTCTGACATGATAGGAATTCCAGGCTAAACATTTGATAATACCAATAGGCTAATGGGAAGGAAACATCTTTACACAACTCATGTAGTTTGATTAAAATAGATTACCGTACAAGAATATGAATTTGAGGCAATTTGTACTAGGCTTACTAGCTATCTGAATTGATAAAGTATATTATTTCGCTCCAAACACCTTTATTATTGTATATGAAACACTGGATGTGGGTTGTCGAGCTCCACTAGTAATCCAGTTGATATTTTATATAACTTCAAATACCCAACTAAATCCCGAGCAAGCATTGAAGTCGGATACGTTGTTTGGGAGGACTCGAAAGTGTAGTAAGCTACTGTTTATTAAAGTGTAGATGGTTATTCTTCAACTAATAACATCACAGAAATTATTTATTTGTTAGATTGATACATCGCATTTGTCATTCCAATTCCTCCTCACAGCTCATTTAGGTTTTTTTAGAGATGGCTACATTATGACAACATTACAGGGAAATTTTCTGTGTAAAAGTTGTTAAAGAGCAATTCCATTCATTATTTTTTCCTGAGGTGAGAAAACATTTTCTAGAAAGTTGTCAATAGTGATATCTTGCCTTTTTGCAGATCCATTCATAATAATTGAACAATCTATAATTTAACCCACTTGTTGTTTTTATAATTCTTTCTGTTCATTGTTGAGACTTCGTTTATTGATTATTGTTATTGATTGTTGATAGACTTGGGCCTGGTGTGGATGGGGGACATGTTCCTGCAAAACGATCCGGGAGAATTTGCAGGTATGGATCCACATCCTCTAGAAACACCCTACTTCCCTGACAACAGTGGATGCCTGGATGAAATGTCCAACAGGGGACAACAGCTGGTCAGTTCCCCTTACCTAAACAACCCCAACATGATGTCTGAAGGATGTATGAAGTCTGTATGTACTCATTATTTTTATTTAATCATTAATTTTTATTTTCAAAATAATTCACTCCTATTTATTTTTAGTCTCTTTAAATCGTGACGAAACCTCAATATTAAGGTATAGTGACAAAAGTCACTGAAGTTCTGATTGACTACCATCGAATCGTCATCTTTATCATAGCTATGTATGTTTTACCAGTAAAGTATGGTGATCATTTCTATGTGAGAAAAGTTGATAAAAGATTGTCTGAAGTGACTTGCCCAGCCTTGTTTGATGTCTGATGAATGTATGAAGTCTGTTACATGTACTTGTTAATTTTTTGATCGGTAAGCTGTGGGTATCTCAATTAATAGTAGTCATGCATGATATCAATCATGATCTCAATTAACAGTTGGTATCAATAAAAAGGTGAGCTCAACTCCATTTGTAAGTTATTCTATTCATAATTTATGTTGTTGAATGTAGTAGGTAGGCTATTCGGTACTTTCCTGTTAGGCTATAGGACACGTCTACTCATCTAGAGTTATCAATAGTCGATATCGAGCTTCAAAAGTATCGATACTCATTGATATGAGAAAAATATATGTTATTAACATATGTTAACCTTATTGGTTATTATAGGTTATTGATATCGTCTATCGATATCTCTAGATGAGTAGACGTGTCCTATAACAGAAAAGTACCGGCTATTCATTTCTGTATGAATTACCACTATTACGGTTATTGCCCACGCACTTCTAAAGTGGTATCCTTGAATCATTTTTGGCGTTAAAATTTCGGTACTGAAGTTGCGAACAATTAGGTCTATATTATCTTTTGTTGGAGAGTGAGGAATATTTATCTTATTTTTTCGTAAGAGCTCGTTACTCATTTGATTTTTGCACAATCAATCAATTTTATTTTGGAATTAATTGCATTTTATTCAAATTGTTTTGCTTTCTTCAATACTGCAGGAAGTTGAAAGTTTTATGATGCTGGATGAATTCGATGACCCCTACATGGAAGACGGAACTACAGCTGCCAAATACGTGTCTACAGCATCCACACAAACAATAGCCTATCTACCGACCAATACGAGGAAAATAAAACCAATCAAACATCCCGGCCTGAAACTGCAAACACCCATCGCCTATCAGCGAGATACTGATCTCAGTGTGATTCCGATTAAAAAAGATGGAATGGGTGAGTCAAAATAGGAAATCTGTTCTTATCAATGAGGAGTAACAAATCAATTAACACCTTTTTCTGTTGAAAGTTTCTTTTTTGTTTGCAATAATGCATTAATAAGTTGGACAAAACACTGTTTCAACAAACAGGTTAGGCAAAACACGTTTTGTTAAAATTACCAATATACAAATTAGGAAATAGGCACTCAACCATCCAACTCACTAATTGAAAATTCTTCCATCACTAAAACAGTTTATGTTAGAAATGAAACAAGAGATTGTTACTTTTCACAGAGCACATTATAACATAACCTGTACCACTGCACAATCAAAACAAAATAGCCTAGTCACATGACTCATCGAACCAATCACTGGCTGACTCCCATTGGTGGTTGGACAAAATATCATTTGACCCAAAAGCAGGTGTGGACTTTACACGGTTTGATGTGAAATCATGATTTTTCGACTCAATTTACTTAGGATAAAACATTTTAGGCGCCTTTTGCTATGTATAGGAGGATAGGATTCAGTGAGACCTGAAAAATGATGTGCATAATTCAATATCTGATTTTTTTGACTGAACACTTTTTGATTTGTCACTCCTCAATTACAATAGATAATACAATTAGGCCGTGAGCCCACGGAGCAACTGCTATCTGATTTTAGTCAGCAACCCAGCGTTGCCAGATGACATTGGCTGATGGGTTAGATTACCCGAAAAACAGCCAAATGTCATCTGGCAACGCTGGGTTGCTGACTGAAGTCCGATAGCAGTTGCTCCGTGAGGACACGGCCTTAGCCTACAATATAAAAAAATTACAATAGATTGAAATGGACACATTTATTATTATTGGATACAACCATAATAGCATCAATAGATATTATTTCCTCCAACTTAATTAGTTGGTTACTTACTAGTTGCCTGTTGCCTATATATGACACCATCCTATTAATTTCAGGAATGCCTCCAAAAAAAAATATTTATTTATTTTATTTATAATTTTCATTCATTTTAATGTTTAATACAATTTGTACTAAAGAAAATACCTTTTTCAGGGTTCCCGTTTTGACTGGGGAACAGTTGGTTGATGATACACTTCACGCTTTCATTATTATTATTTTCAATATAGATTACCTTTTCTATTATTCATTTATTCATATGTTATAGTTTTTTATATTGTTCATTATTGATAGGCCTAATTGATAATTTATTCACAGTCAATAATACAATTTGTACGTAGTCAGAGTGAAACAGGTAGTCTACTATCCAGCGTACAGGTTTTCTCGTATTCGCAACAATACAATTAACAAAGTATAATTATTATAAACTTACACTTCAACGAAATATAAGCATACTTCTTATATTAGTTTATTTTCTTCATTATTGCAGCTGTATGTGAAAAGTGCGGAGCTATTGGAGTGAAGCACGCATTCTACACCAAAGAGAGGAGGTTTTGCAGTTTGAAATGTGCGCGAGGCTCAACAGATTCTGTTTCTGGTGAAATGAGTTGTGATTCAGAGATGTCAGCTGAGAGGACCAATGCTCTCTGGCAAAGTGCCACTGTAAGTATTTCTTACTCAAATAAAGTTATGCTACTTGAAAATAGATGATTGAACAAATATTAATACAACTCATTCAAATTGAAATGACTATTCAATACATGCATGATTATCAAGACATTGCATAACAATTTTATCAAAGAGCAATTAGAATGGGAAATGTGATCTTTATAATGATCTTAACTTCTTGTGAGATGATAGAGAAACATCAGCTGATAATAATTGCATCAAGGGAGTCTGAAAGGTATTGATGGGCCAAAATTTCCTGGCACTTGGCCAGAACCGGTCGAGCCATGGTGAGGGGGGTAGCGCGGGTACTTTTCTGAGAATATTGGGCTACTTTACGCAACGATCAGTTAAGAGCATGATCACATATAAGAGTGGATTTGAAGCAGCAGGCAATGTTTATTATGCAGTTAGTAGCAGCCAGCTACCGAATGCCAAGAAATTTTGGCCCATCTATACTTGTATCTCATCAATCGTGCTCTTCTAAGCACAGAAGTGGTTGATGCTGATGATATCATCCATTTGGATGTATTTGATTGGATTGGAATGAAATCATGATATTGTCAAATAGTAAGAGTTTTATTGTATTTGAAAGACATTTCAACATTGATGTTTCAACATTGTTTCATATAACTTCGATCCACAACAGAAAATTATCAGTGCAACCTATTACTTGTAGGAGGAAGTGAAATGAGCAGCAGGCAGCGCGAGAATCATCTTCTCTTGAAATTATAATTATAAATAATCGCCGTACTTCCGCCGGTTTCAGAGAGAATAATAATTAACTGACAAGGCATTATAGTAGTTGTCTTAAGTGTCTTAGAAGCGCTCTCAAGCCTCAATACACACTGTTAAGCCACATTCACTGTTTTCAGAATCAATTTCTTGAAGTTTTATTGGAGAACAATTTGAAGATCCTTAGCTAATTAATATTATCCGTTTTTCAGCAATTGCAGCAAAGTGCAGCCAACCTGGAAATGGACATGGATAGGTTGGCGAAACTGCTTCCCCCTCCACCACCTCTCCAGCCGATGGAAGAGCGCCCGTTTCCGCCCGATAAGAAAACTGTGCCTGACCTTATCAATACTTACGAATGGACACATCAGCTGTCACAGGCTGGATTCATTGCTGCGCCGGTGTCTTGTTTCAAACACGTTAGTGTCTACTTTTTATCACAGGGGTTGCCGCTAAGGCCATGGTCAGACTGGATGGGAGTAAATGGACGTTCGTGCTCGCAACTTATGTCGGAGTGAAACCAAAAAAAGGGTTCACAAAAACTTGAATGATCGGTCACAGTAGAGAAGAGTTGGACGTGCGAGGTCCAACTCTTCTCTACTGTAACCGATCATATATTTATGTCAACGTTTGTTTCACTACAACGTCAGCTGCGAGCACGCACGTACATTTACTCTCATCCAGTTTGAACACAGACTATTCTTTTTCGGTGTATATTATTTTTATGGGTGCCTTCAAGGTAATCGCTATAGTAGAATTTTTCAGTTTAGCGGATGAATCACCTGTTTAAAAATGAAAAAACATACACATGTTCGTTGGATACGCGCCCAGACGCACCTACACGCTTGCCTGTCTCCATTGATTTTAGAAACAATGGCTTTATCTAACTATTGATGATTCAATCTCGGTTATCCGTCGTAAATGTCAGTGGAGTAAAGGGGGAACAGACTGGTGCGTATGCTCAACTCTCTCACTCTGTTCTTCTCTGTTCAAATATTGAATCTTCCTTTTATGCATCAGTAATAACAAATAACATTCATATCATCAAATAACATCATGATTGATATGCTAAATTTATTTCATACGATTTGATCTCATGTTGATTTTATTAGTTTTGTGATTATAATGTTTTATTAATTTCCTCATTCTCTGTTGGTTTTATTTGATAGGCCCCGATGGCAGATTCTTGGGACAACATTACTGTTGGAATGAAAGTGGAGGTGGAGAATACAGACTGCGATAATTTTTCTGAGGACTTTCCGGACTCCTTTTGGGTGGCTACAGTGCTTAGGATAGCTGGTATGTTCAATAAATTACTGTTATACTAGATCTATAAATAATATATCCAGTGGAATTTGTGTAGTAATGTATCCTTGAAGTGAAATGGGCTAATGTAACAAACATTAGTTTAAAAAAATGTAATACATATTTTTTAATAGATCTAAAAAATATAATTTATCAATCTGAATTGGTACAAAAATCGTTGAAAGAATTGTGAAACAGGAAAACCTCAGGGTTTAGATCAAAACAGAATCTCCTTAATTCTTGAAATGTTTTCTAGACTTTCCCTTATCATGGAATGTTTTGTGAGAAATGAAATTCAATTAGGGTATTCATAAAACAATATCAAAGAGCCAATAGAGTAAAAAAAATTGTTCAGCAGGAAGGAAGATTTTTGGATTAAAATAGAGGAGCTAGGCTTATAGTAAAGTTACGATTTACGATTATGTTGTTATTGTCCTTTTTTTTTAATGTATGTTCTGAAAAATCTCTTGATCATTGTACTGTATTCAAAATTTAAATTTTCTTACGTGTCAAACGCTTTCTAGCATTGCTTGATTATGTAGGATGGAGCTATTTTTTATCACAATAAATTGTACTCTTCAACTGGGAATCCATTAACGTCTTATACACCTTTTCTGCTAATAGAAATACCGTTGGTTGACAGTTTTGATTCAAATGACAATAATTGGTACATTATGGTTTTGATTCAATTGGTACATGTTTGTAGATTATTGATGACTTGGATGATTAACTAGCACAGTTTTAAATAGTTTTTACAATATTATTTAAGCGCTTTAGACAAAATAATGTTCTTGTTAATTGTGAAAGAATTGGTATCATTTTAAGTTGTTCTTTTTTTCAGGATACAAAGCACTGCTTAGGTACGAAGGGTTTGGCCAGAATGATGCCAAGGACTTCTGGGTGAATCTGTGTTCTTCAATGGTGCATCCTGTTGGATGGTGTGCTACTCGCGGAAAGCCTCTCATTCCTCCCAAAAGTGAGTACCTTGAACTACTGTAATAATAAGTCAAGGATACATCACAGAGAACAGACTAGAGAGTATTGCTTCTCTATGGTTAGATCCTATTGCGTTCAACTGGTAATGAGTAGCCCAGTGTCCTAAGATATTTGAAATAGTCCACTGTATACAGCAAGTATGGTCAAAATATTGTCTAACTCTTTTTAATGGAATGTCATACTCTCTGATATTGTTGTCATTCCTAAAACTATAGTGATTCTTTTTCATTTGCCAGATCCATCATCCCAGCTCGGTTATAGATTGAAGATATTTTGATCACTAGTTCTGGCTAATAAGAGAATCGGAAAAAGTCTAACTGATGTAGAGGATTATGTTCTCTGAAAGAAAGAAATATTTTTATTAAAACTTAAGATCAGCATTAAGCACTTAACTAACTAAAGATAAAGAGTATTTACGCAGTAGTAATCAATCACTAGAAAAGCATACTTTCTAATCACAATCCTATGTCAACCAGTTTAAGCTTTGCCAAATCTTTGGTCAATTTTCAGTATAAGATTGCTGCATTTTTTAAATAATTTATTAGGCTCTGTAATGTTGATCCCTGATGAAATTACCTCTTGATTCAAGCGAGCTATGACTTGATTAGTAATTTTGAATAAATTATTCATTATTTTTTCTACATGATATTTTCTGTTCTCTGAATTCCTTGTTTGATTTTTCAGCGATAGAAGATAAGTACAAGGATTGGAAAGACTTTCTAGTGAAGCGACTGACTGGGGCTAGGACATTGCCTTCTAATTTCTATAATAAAGTTCATGACAATCTTAAATCTAGGTTCCGGTGAGTACTCTTTAAATAATGAATAATTTTGAAACCATTCGTTTTTTAGTATTACTTAGATACAGAATATACATTTTCAACATATTGCAATTTACTATTTGCAATTTTATTTATATGGCATTACTTCAATTATAATTATGCACGGATATAAATTAAGTCTTCATAACAAATTAACATCATTAATTAAAACTCGTGCTATTCCTTTCATATTAAAAATACTAAGTTATAGAATATTTAAAATGTAAATATTTTGGTTTGTAGAATAACTATTATAGATTACTTTTTTATTATGTAATTCACGGTTTTTATCAATTGAATATGCTATTCTTCATCTTGACGATTTCAGCATTCCATCGCCTAAGAATTCGTATAAATTTTGTATAGATTATTATTCATTTATACTAGTCCTATCTATCCATCTCTCTATTCCTTAGAGATCTACCATGCTTGAAACTTATGACTCAAGCCATGTTTGAGTCTAAAGGAATCTGTAGGATTCTCCTCAGCGATAGTCGTAGCCATTTTATTAATTCTCGATACAGTAATCATTTTCCATTTCAAATCTTACCCACGCTATTCATTCGTACTAATCATTGTTCAGGTGGTTCATTTGAGATGTATATCTTTATTACTAATTTTTGGGTGTTGTGGTGTCACCCAAATACTGTATTTGATAGAATTCTCTTATCATTCATAGACTGCTTCTATATGGTTTTTCCCTATGAATTTTTGATGTTTTTTCGTCTGTTGCAGATGTGATTTAAATTTAGAGGTGGTTGATAAAAATAAAATTTCCCAAGTGAAAGTGGCAAGGATTGAGAAAATAGTTGGCAAACGTCTTCATGTCTGCTACTATGATGCAAGGCCCGATGATAACGGTAAATAACTGATAAAATAATTTATTATACTCAATTACTGCTCTAAATAATTTATGCTTCATGTTCTGGTCCTCTATCTTTTTATTTTGTATGGCTGTGAAAATTACAATGTACATCAATGTCAACAGTTTCAACCAAATTCTATTAGACTTCTGCATCTAGCTGAATCTATAGAATTTTATCTGTGCCTAGATGTCTTCTCTACTGCCTACTGCATCATGTTGAATGGTGAGATGCTTGATTATTTGCATGCCAAGTAGTTTTGTGTGGCTTTGTTGTTTATTTTCTTCAGTACCTACAAAGCATTTTTCCCCTCAGATTCATTAGGTAAATAACCATTCGGTTTATTATCGCACTAAAGCTATTAATTTGTTGTACATATGCATTTAAAACAGGACTAGGTACTCTTTCTCATTTTAGTTAGGGTTTAAACTAGTAAATACTGAATATTGAATCATTGATTAATTAGTTTCATCCAAGTTCCAAGTATTAAGTCCTTCTATACCTTTATTCTTTATACTTGTAGCAGCCTTTAATCTTCCTCGTAAATTAGTGTACTATGTAGTGATCTTTGAATAACATTGAAAGATTTTTTCTTAGAACTGTAGTTTAAATATGAATTTTTGTGGTGGAGAAGGCGTTTGAAGTTCTAACTCCTTTTAAATATAGAATAATTAACTTCTTTCTAGTTCGTGTCGAAGTGAAATTCGAATATTTCTACTGGATTTCCTCGCTTCTCTTACATCGTAATTAAATTGATAATGAGTTGAAAAGTTGGTATTTAATTTTTTCGTGTGATAAAAAATCGCGGTGTCTATTGATCTTTAGAGAGTATAATGTACATAGTAGTGAAAAATGACGCAGTCGAAATGTTGGCAGATTAATCAGGTAAGAGTGAATTGAATCCAGTCTTTTGAAAGAACTGCCACTGATTAGTAAACCTACAATTGAAAATTGACTCTCAATTGTCTTGATGGTTCGATTTTATTGGAAAGCGAATAAATTAATGTAATTTTCTTTTTTTTTTGCATGGCTAAGCTTCCATTTTCTCTATGCATGCTTGATTTAATGCTGTTACAAGCTTCTTCTTATATCTTCACAATCCGAAGACTCTTCCATTTTCTAGTTTCTATCCAACACTTGGTTTAAATGTCTTGCACGAAAGTAATGTGTGTTGAGGTTGATATGACCGAGTCATATTTAGCGGTGCGCGGATGAAACACTTCGTGTGTGGACGCTTTTTCTTATCTAATGATTTTGAAAATTTTACAAAACTATTCAGAAAAATACTATTATCAAGTAAATTAAGCTCATTTTGTATTTTTGGATGGATTTGTATTAAAACATTTTAAAGAGTCACTATTGAGATTGTAGAAGCGTTCCATAATAATTTAAAATGAAAAAACACAGATTTTGTCAATTCTACTGTTTAATTTTTGGTTCAAGGACCATGGTTTCGTAACCACACAGGCTACATTGTTGGATTTATTTTACTTAATTCTTGGTTGTATTGCAAGATGATATTGGTTTTCGGGCGATAAAAATTATTTGATTTAAAGTATCGGATTCAGGGAAAACAGGAAAGTTTGTTCTCTCTTGTGGAATACCATGTTTGTATGATGATTTCTATTTTTAGGTAAGAGTTGAAAAATGAAAATAATGTCCAAACACAATACTCGTTTTGCCCACTTGTCTAAATCACCGCTAAACACACCACTAAATTTGACTCTTAGCAATAAAATCAATTTTATCAAGGATTCAATTGCATGTTGGTTTTTGAAAGTAGCCTGAAATGTTGGATAGATTTTTTCCTTGTTCGTCACGTGTGCTTTGCTGTAGAACATGATCAACTTGCACGATTCAATTGAAATGATGTTTTCATTAATCAATGCAAGTTCGTGGTGTGGCAGTCGATTGTGCATGTCTCAAATGGCTGTGAACTCCTAGAAAGCGGACACAGTTTTCGAAGTAACCGTCTCAAAGCTTACAAGTCGCCATGTATGAGTAGTTGATACACTAGGCCTTTGTTGTGAAGGCGTTTTTAACTAACTATATTCTATTTAAAAACTTGCAATGCAGTTATTCTGTGCTGTTATTGTACTTTTGCAATTCATCTCAATAGGTCAGCGTCTGATTATAGAGTAAATTTTAATAGAGTTGTAGGTTATAGGTGATAAATTTTGAAAATTTCTGTATAAAACGAGCAGGACACACAGACATTGTGGGTTCTATTTAACTTTTTATCTGTTTGTCTATTAGCATTTTTGACAAGCTCCACATTTTTCTGAATAGGAAGGCAATGGATGCTATTAAATTTATTCATTCAAGACAACTCCATACACTGTCTATTATTCATTAATTCATTATAATATTATTTTATATGGTTTATGGTTAGCATATTTTATAAGGTGATTATCGCCTGGTTAACAAGAACGTGAAAATGGACATTCCTGCAAAAATGCAGTAATTTGAAAAGACACTATCTTACTATTTTCAAACAATGATCAATCAATTTCAAGTTTTGTCACTTTTATGGACAAGAGTGTTATTTCCATGAGATGTTCTTTAAATATGCACCCAAGTTATTTATCAGTCATTTCAAAAATTCCGGATTGACTCCCGCAACATTATCAATAAATGAATGAATGAATCGTTCAAACAATACAGCTATGATTATTGAGATACGGTACTTCTTTATGTAGTTGCAGATACTAGAGAACAAATTATTGTATATTTTGGGAGGTTGGACATGTGTCGCTAATTTTCTATGAATTGAATATCGATTGAATGCAGTTGCTCACATCAAGTCCATTCAATTTATCTTATTGTAAATACGGTAGAATTGACTTTTCATTTGAAGCCGGACTGACTCCATGAATTCTTATTGCACGACTGGCAACAGCGTTTTGCATGCTTAACAAAAATTTCAATTTGACTGAAATATATAATCAACCTTTTCACGTTGCTTGCTTTTCTGCAGTGTGGGACAGGGAAATGTACAGAATTTTGAAGGTGTATTAAAGGACCAAATGTTTTATAACAAAACTTTATAGTAGGATTAAAAGGTTCCATCTGGAAGTTTATATTGATAATAGTTTTACAGCTAGGGATTTCAATTCAAATTGCTTTGATTTGAATTTCTTACATTTCTTAACCATTCCCATTGTCATATTCCTTGGCCCGGACGCTCTCCAGTTTCAACTCCTTGACCATTTGATCATTTTTTGTGAGGTTACCTCGAGAACGAAGTATTCAAACATAGGCCGAAGACTGTAGATGCCGTAAAAGATGCAATTTGTCCAGAATTTTGTTTTTTCAGAGTTCATAACTACAGAACCGGACTACTTGTATATTGATGATGAGGGACATTGAATGTCAAGAAGGCTCGTAATGGGCTTTGTGTCTGTGAGCTTTTATATGTATATAAATTTCTCGCACGATAGGTCGTTCAAAACAGTGAAATTATTATCGAAATAAACTTCCAAAGGTTTCTTTTTGATCCCATTATTAAGTTGTGTTCTAATATTTTTGATTATTTTTATTAACTTTCTAAATTAGTAGGGACACTTCCCTGTCCTCCTGTCTGTACATTGGGTCACTTGTACAAATTTTCCTTGTATTGGTTGCTTTGCACCTGGTCACTTGATTAATTCCTATCATTTTTTCTTTGCTATCAGATTTTGTGCGGAAAGAAGAATTAAGTGGTAATTCTAGTACTGAAAATAAGTGTACTAGGCGTACTAACAAGTTAAGACGTTATTGTCAACCACCTGAAGGTAATGGTTTCTTTCTGAACTTATTTGTTGTATTGTTTTGACGTGTTGTTTTTTGTACTTTTCGTTTACATCATTAATTTTATTTTTTCAGATTAAAGGTTTCAGTTGAATGTATGTTTATATCAATTTTCTATTATATTTATTCAATGTTTATTGCCATGAAAATATATGTTGAAAATCGATGTCTATTCTTTATATTATAAAGTTCAAACAGTTAGTGTCTTATACACTCATTTGCACTAAAATCCAATTGAATTTAACCGCCGTAAAATTACGTCATTGCATTGATTTGTATTTTGGTTCTTCTTGCATTGGTTTCGTTACATGACATAATTTTACGGTGGTTAAATTCAATGGGATTTTCATCTAAATGCAACATAAGATTCCATTTTTTACGACTAATTGTCGAACATTCATGAATTGCATGTTGAAAATCAGTTGATTTTTTAATCTTGAAATTATGATTATAATTTTCGCATGTACTTTATTTTTCAATATTGATTTATATATTGTAGTAATTGGGTTCTTATAAGCCTGTTCATCCATTCCAGTACAAAAATGCCTTTGTATACACACACTTTGAACATTTATAAAAGTTTTTAAACATTGATCAAATTTTTAATTTGAACATTTCTTAGGTACAGTACTGTAGTTGATGAAAAAAATGCAATAAAGGTCTATTGTTCATGTAATGTTTCCATATAATATTTGGAAACATTACATAATGGAAAATATTATTACACTTGATATTTTCTTTAGAACAACAGTAATGAATTATTGACATCCAACATCAACACATCATTTAAAGATCGCGCATATCTTTTGTGATATTATTCTGTTACTATTTCTATAATACGTCTTAAGGTTGTCAGCACCTCCAAATAGTGCCTGTGTGTAGGGAATATTTCTGTTATGTAGGGAAATTAAAATTAGTAAAATTACATAAACATCGTTGGAGCTGTGCTCATTGAATGCAGTTCAATGTGACGATATAATAATAATAATAATAATAATACAAAAATATACATCCATACATGTCAGAAAAGCAACAAAATGATAATCGTACAGCATTGTACAAAATGATTCAATGATACAAATGATTCGTGGAGAATACGAGCTTTAGCGAGTATTTCAAGTATCTCACAAGTGGTAAAGACCAAATACAATCATTGATTGGATAACACTGTGTTGTTGTGTTGCAGGCTTCTGGTGCCACGAAGACTCACCGCTGATCCACCCGGTCGGCTGGGCAAAGCGGGTCGGACACAAGCTGGACGCACCGCGGGAGTACATCGACCACTGCGCCAAGGGGCTGAGGGACAAGGACGACGCCACCGAGGACCTGTTTCCGCTGCCCTACTACGTGCCAGCCGGCTGCGTGCCGTTCGAGGCCGGCATGAAGCTGGAGGCCATCGATCCGCTCAATCTGTCTGCTATCTGTGTGGCCACTGTTAAAAAGGTATACACAAAAGAATCTAGTGCCAAAAATCCGATCAATCTATCTGCTATCGGTGTTGCCACTGTTGAAAAAGTATGCACAAAAACTGCTTAATAATCTGTTCGTCACATAATAAATATCTTCAGGGCCGGTTCATGAGCTCGGGATTTAGCCAAGTCCTAGACTAAAACGGGTGGCTATCGTATTATCGACAAACGTTTGTTTCGACTGGTTAGTGGGTTAGCAGCATAGAGCCCTTAGTACATAGTGTCGAGGCTAACGTTAGAAAGGTGTACACAAACAACTGCTAAACAATCTATTTGTAAATGAACTCGCTCAATCTGTTTGTTACCTGTTGGAAAGGTATGCACGAAAGAATATATTTGTCAATAAATCCGATCTTTCTACCGGCTATTTCTGTGTGTTGCTACTGTTGAAAAGGTATGCACAATATAAGATCATGTATTTGTAAAAAAATCTGCTGTGTTGCCACTGTTAAAAAGGTGTGCTATGCTATCTGATAAATTCCATTCAATATTATCTCTGATTTTTTATTGTCCATTATATGTTTTCTAGTTCTATCACTTCTGAATATTCCTACCATGATAAAAAATATTGCATGTAATTTAATCTCATGAAATAAAAAAATTAGTAATTGTCATAACCTCAAAGTTATGATACTACTTGGGTAATTCTAGTGATTGATAATTGGATAGATACCAGATAAAAATGGTAATACCAGAGGTTAATAATAGTGTAAGAACCGAAACTAATATTTCGATTTATTAATAAATTATTGTTTTGACAACTCCCAGTATTTTTATTCGATATGGATAGGCACCAAACTATAGCTAGGACTTTTTAAATTACGGGCAATTGAAGATAAAGAATGATTTTCTAGACTTCAAATACTAAGAAGTTGATGAGTTATTAAATAAATATAACCAGTGTCTTGCCGAGTTTTCAAGCTCTGGTGCTTCTTTGACGCCGTTATTTGGCCAAATTGATGTTACGGTACATATCTATTAATCTATCTAATTCACTTGTTCTACTTTATTGTAATTCATAACTGTGACTAGGCTATATCAACTACCGTTGATATATTACAATAATGAAATTAATTTATTAATGCTCTACCCTTTTAAATGTCTTACTCTAACACTGTCTACCCTTATTAAAAAATGTATATAAAAACAACCAGGTGAAATTCTACATTCAAAATAAATGTAAAAAGAAAAAAATGAGGTTCTTTCCCTCGTTTACGCTATGATAAATTGAGGATAAATTGTTGAAAAATGTGTTGTCTTTCTGTTTTAGATTTTGAATGAGGGCTACCTGATGATAAGAATCGACTCGTACGACGATGAATCGGCAACCACGTCCGACTCCGACTGGTTCTGCTACCACATGACATCACCGTGCATATTCCCCGTAGGCTTTTGCGAAATGAACGATCTGCCGCTGCGACCACCCAAAGACTACTCGCCTGAAACGTTCACCTGGACGGATTACTTGACCTTGACGGGCGCACGGCCAGCGCCCGCTCATTTTTTCAACAGGGAAATTCCCAACCATAACTTTATGCTGGGAATGAGGTTAGAAGCGGCGGACCTCATGGATCCGAGACTGATCTGTGTGGGGACTGTGTCGCGTGTGATTGGACGACTGTTGAAGATACATTTTGATGGTTGGGAGGAAGATTATGACCAGTGGTTGGATTGCGAGAGTCCCGACATCTATCCAGTCGGTTGGTGTCAGTTGGTGGCGCACAAACTGGAAGGACCCCCCAGTCCTATGAAGAACGGCCTGGCTGCCAGTCAACGCCCCAATCAGAAGGGGGTACGCAAGAGAGGACGCCGTGGCAGGCGGGGTGGGGGCGCTGGTCAGGCTCACTCCACTCGCCCGCAGGCCAAGTCCGTCGCCACTCAGCATCTCAGTCCGTTCGCCTATGCTGACGATAGCTCGCTCTCCAATGAACAACATTCGGACGACAAGAGCTGGTTCACCAATCATTCCGCCCCGTCGGAAGAGTTCATTGGTGAGATTTTGAGATGTTCTATTCCTTCCCAAAATTATTGTACTATAATAAGTTCATTACTTGTTTATTAAGATGCATTGATATTATTGGAAACTTTTTCAAATATAAGTACAGTAGATAATATATTCTGAGAAGTGAAATCCAAATTTAATGTACTTGGTTCACCATGTTACACATCAAGGGAAAAACTGGGAACTAGGTGGAACTACCTACGGGACTCCCCACCTATGAAAAAGCCAGACGCTGATGATGATGATGATAATAATAATACTAATACTATTGGAAGAATGATGATAATAATAATAATACTATTGGAAGAAGGACGATAACCGTCACTCTGCAGTTTACTCGTATTTCGCTATTTTTAAAGGTAGAAATGTGTGGATGGTCTTGAATTGAATGTAAACATTGCTAGAATTGTTGCTGTGCCTTGAAATTTTATTATCACTTACCAAAAAGTTTTCAATTAAGGTTAAAATGAGTGGGATTTGATCCATGTTCATCGACTTACACTGCCATTTTTGAGTTGAAAAATCCAATTTCAAAAGTTTCTACAAAGTTTTAAAGTTTAGTTTTAGTTTTTAAAGTTTTAAATCCAATTTTAAAAGTCTACTAAGTTTTAAAGTTCAGATTTAGTTTTTTATGTTATTTAAAGATTGTTCTGATCTTTCTGAAAAATTTGGTACCATGTTCTTGATTATCGGTCGAAAATAGCGTCCGAAAGAGAAAACTCGTTTCGACCCCTCTTCGCCTGCGCATTTAAAGAATCACGTCGTTCGTTTTAATTCAGTCAATGGTATTAAGACGTCGGTCCCCGCTGCCTAAAAACAGTCGTTAAGTCACGTCAGAGACCCTGAACTGATCAGGAGTGACCTGAAAACTCTGACACCAGACCTGAGCCAGCCAGGTTACACGGAATTATTATTATTAATGGTATTAAGGACTTTTAAATGAAGTCCATAACTTACAATATGCGTTGTGAAATCATAACCCTATTTTAATCTACATTATTAATCAAAATTCGGGGGAAATATAGTAATAGCTGAGTCTGTTTTTTCTCCCAAATCATTATGATTTTCGTGTTTTTATCAGTGAATATAATTATATTTCTGTTTTGAGTTGTTGAATTGAAATTATTGAACTAATTAGAAATCTTTTCATTAAAATATCATTTTTAGTTATTTCTTCTATTCTTTCAGTACGGAGTTGTGAAATAGATTGTTGTTTTTTCAGTAGGCCAAGATCTGGATGGAATTGGAAACGTTGATGAGCCAGTGATGGCAGCAGAGCCAGCCGGACCCGATCAAACGTTGCCTGTGTCCAGCAATGCAGATCAGAGCTCTGATCTTAAACCGGTCGTCAAATCTGAAGTGAATCTCAAAACCGTCGTCAAACCTGAAGTGACTCTCAAAACCGTCGTCAAATCTGAAGTGAATCCCAAAACGGTCGTAAAATCTGAAGTGAGTTCAAGATTGGCTCAAATCAATTTATTTAGCCAAATAACAGTACAAAATAAGTGAGTCTATAATCTAGTACAAAACAATTTTTTGTACAATTATAAAATTGGACTATTCACAGGTAAATAAATTGGCACCACCGGCAAAAGTTATACTTTGAAGCCTGGTTTTCATTAGTAGTGTTAGTGGTAGAGTAACTATCATACTAACTCTACTCTACTTACTTGGTCGAGTAGCTGTTTTCACCACAATTGAGAATAGTAGGTAAGGTGTGTTGTCTAGTGAACATATCTAACCTTAAAATGACTACTCTACTAGCTCGAGACAGTTTTCATTAGGATAGTGGTGGTAGAGTAGAGTGAGAAGCGGTGGTGGGGGAAGGCAAGTGGTAGAGTACTTAGTATCCCACGGTGCTATCCCACTCTACTCTACCAAAAACAAGTACTCTACCATCACTCTACTCTACTATGAACGTTTTCATTGGGAGAGTTCACAAGATAGTTAGTACTCACCCAGGGAACTCTACCACTAAGGGTCGCTTTCCCCAGCGCGGCTTAATTAATAACAGCTGACGATCAATTTTTTTTTCTATAATTTTTCTATTCTCCGAATAAGGCTTGAGCTAGATGTATTGCTTAAGCAACGTTGGGGAAAGCGGCCCTAACTCTACTAATGAAAACCAGGCTTAACGCCAGTATTGAGTTGTGTGTAAAATTAAGATAAAATGATTATGACTAAAATTCAGATGTTTATAGATCTTATAAAAAGTTTTATAAGATCTAACAGATAATAATCTGTTCAGTTACATTCCGGGTATCGGTTTTATTATTAAGGATCATAGTTTGCGATCTATCATTCGGGTAGCTAACAATCAGTTTTTTGGCCAAGCCACGTGTACCACACCCATCCAGCTTATTTATCAAGGTTACATGAGGTATGGTATCGAACGCCTTGGCTAGATCAAGAAATATTGCTAAGGTCTTTAATCGATTGTTGAAATTACTGTTGACTAAATTAGTTAAACAACATAACCGCATCCACAGTTGATACTATACATTAAGAAGATACTGTATTCGGAGGTATACTGAAGATACTGAAGGTATAAGAAGATACTGAAAGGAGATACTGTATTCGTTTTCGTATTTTGTGCCAGCATTTTTATTTTTCCAGAAATTTTAAATTGTTCTATGTGTATTGATTAACAGGTTCCTGAGGTACAGAACACTAAGCGCTTTATTCCGAGACTGATAGATTGCAGTGGACCTCTCGACACTAAAGATCTTGTTCCGAGCGAGTGGACCGTTTCCGAAGTAGGACAATTTTTGAGAGTAAATGACTGTACTGCTTACGCAGAAAGCTTTACTAACCAGGTAATTCTGTAATTTTCAGAATCTATTGATCCACTTTTTTTATCTTTATTCAGTTACATTCAAGTGCACAACAGACTTTCACCCAAATTTATACATGCAGTCTAAAATAATATAGTTTTTGTTATATAAGTCAGTCCAAATATCTACCTTTTTCTAGTTGATATCGATATTTAACTGTTTTAATCAGTTGTCTTGTATCATAATACTGATATATGATATTTTATTTCTATTGGAAATGTCATGAAGGCTTCTAGTCCTTACTTCATCTCAAGGCAGATAGGCGATCTCTCCTAGGCGTTATTGTATATTTATCTTCAATCGTTGATAGTTTCAATACTATCTAACAGCTAATTATTTCAGAGCATTCTATTATAATTCAATGCCATTTATATCAGATTGGAAGTAGGATACTCTCGATTATGTCATTCTCGAATCTGGTATGCATGCCATCGAATAATAGAATCCTCTGGAATTATTATCTGTCTGTTGGTATTGAAATTGAAACTACAAATAATTCAAGATAAGTAGCCTATATAATAAAACCGTGGAGAGGTCGCGTTAGTTTGAAAAGTTTGCAGTTTTTGAGAAAAATACTTTGAAATTCAGACGTGAAACATGAGAACTGTCTTCAGCAAAGTTATACGATCTACACAGATGGGATCATAGACTGGTTGCACCAACCAGATCAACTATTTCGAATCAGCTGATCCCATTTGCTTAGCATTGTACTGATCCTGGATCAAAATTGATCTTGCTTGGTGTAGATACACGTGAACACTGCCTTTAATAACCTTACTCCACCTTATAAAGAATTTAAGTGTTCAAAATTGCGTAGAGAAGTCTCAAGTTATTCTCTCTTTTCCAGGAAATTGACGGCAAAGAGCTTTTATCATTGACCAAAGACAAGATACTGGATCTTACTGGTAAGAAGGTTGGACCATCGTTGAAAATCTTGGATCTGATTCAGCAGCTCAATTTCAAAGTGAATCCAGCTCAGGAAAGAATGAAGGCTAGTATGAAGAAGCATCACTAGATAATCTACTCCAATGACTTCCATTCTAAATATAGATAACACTGACCAAAAGATATTTACAATTTGTGAACTTTGCCGATCTTAAGTTCTGCAGCTTTTTTTTAATGAATTGATTTATAAAGAGTAGCATACCCTACTTTCCCTTACGGGTTAGTATGCCTTTGTTGGTCATAAGCAATACTTGATGTCAACAAATCGTTCCGTAACAATGTATGTTCTTGTATCTATATTTATCCAGTTGTAAACTATGAATTTTTAGATGAGTTTTTCTGGTTCAAGAATAAGACTATGTAATCTGTTATCGTGCGCTAAGTATAGAGGACGTTACTATTGGGGTGTTAATCACATGAAATATTTATTTTTTCCTAAAGTTGATGAGTTATCGTAAGTTAATCGTGTAGTAGATTTGCTAGTAGTGAAAGATTGGTTAAATAAGTTTTAAGTGTGTTCTCATGTATATAGAATAGTTTGTACTGCAATTGAGTACAGTACTATTAAATTAAAAATAATGATAGATATAGAAATCCTGTACATAGATCGTAGGCTAGTCTCGAGTGTAGTCTATACAAAGCAAAAGACTAATCAAACTCTATCTTTATCATTATCTCCTTGTGAAACCGACGACGCGATAAATATGTATGAATTTCGATTATTTTTATTATTTGATTTTTGGGAGAATTTAAGTCAAGCGAGCATTGTATAATTATGATTGAGTAGTGCGTTCCAATTATTCTTGTGTTTTTTGTTATCATTATGAGTGTACTCATTGGTATATCTCACTTCAGGCTAATCCAAGAATTCCTGTTAGTATTTGATTCATCCGTTTGACGATATTAGTAGTTTTCATAAATTTGATTTTCTAATTCAGTGCCAGAATTCGAAGTGAAATTATGTAACTTATAAAATATTCTTATGCAATATTTAATTATACTCTGGATGTTAGAACTGGAGTAGGTGCGTTACTATGACGAGATTTTAACAACCTAGACTCCAAATAATTGTCTAATATATTTATATTAATTTATGTGAATTTTTACAACATATTTCTAACAGCATATTAGTGCCTTCCAAGTTTACATTGTGTTGTGCATCTCAATCAATTTTTCCATCATACACTACTTTTCATCCATTTGTTTATTTTTTCAAATCCTTTCAAAAATAATCTGTGAACCAATATTGGTAAATTGATGTTAATTTTGATCACTTTTACCTTTTCCTCAAATTGAATTTTTTTTGAGATGAAGAAAGCAATTAATCGAATAGTCTCTTTCTTAACAATTTACCACTTTCTGTCTCAATTGTCACATGAAGCAAGACTACATCAATAATCTGTTTTGTAGGAAGCTTGTGCCTTTCTTTACAAATTATATTGTATTAAAATTGAATCATTTGTGAAATCGCAATTGTTCATTTAAACTCATTCATTTTTCAACCTACTTAGTACCATAGAACCCTTTTGTAATAGTAATAATCAAAAGCAATATTAATGTTCATCACTTAACAACAAAAAATTTAAAAATGATATGTGTGAATTTACTGCCTGCTCTCTCTCTCATTCATTTATTTAATTAGATATTCTTTTTGTATAATAATTCTTTGGCTCTTTTACTTTATGTGCTTGCAACAATATCAAGTTTTGAGATAATATTGTTCAAAAATTCTCTTTGCCACCTCAAGATCTATCTTGATATTGCTCTATTAAATTTTTGTCTACTAATTTGTAGTTTTTTTCATAATGTTTTCCATCACTACAAATTAAAATAATTGTGCCGGGCACATGTCGGGAACATGTGATTTGTAGTAATGGAAACGTACCTTGAGGAGTTGGAACTTTCAAAATCTTTGAGAATGGGATTCCAAAATTAGAGCGTTTGCTATGAAAGTTACGATTTTAAGAATCTGCAATTATTAAACTTGCAAACTCTATTGTTGGGTTGCACCGAATCAGCTGATCGCATTCGATTAGCATTTTACTGTTCCTGGATCAAAATTGATCTTGCTTGGTGCAACCAAAAGTTTGTTTTTCAGTTCCTATTCTCATTCCAAACAATGTAAATTATTGTTACAACTCGCTATTAAATCAAGCAAAATTTTGAAATTTGAACTAATATTGATTGACAAATGAAGATGTGAGTGTATGAAGGAGGTATGTGACAAAATTTAGAAAATCGAGTTAGCAGTGTGCATGAAGGAGTTATGTGATATACGGTATTAACTTTTGGGGCTGACATCTGCTCTCCAGAGGCTTTATTTACTGAAATACCAGACAATGAAGGAGGTATGTATTCAGGAATTGATATAGTCTGTATTGGATGTAGGAGGTATGTAACATAAACTTGCTCCTACCCAACCATTTGATGACAACAAAGCTATTTTCTGGTGAATGAAAGAGTTATGTTACAAAAACCTACACACATCATTCATGCATTGACAAATTTATCAAGTCATAAGTAATAAAAGATGTATGTGTCTTACCCTTATATATTCTTTGTGAAAGAAGGAGTTATGTACAAATAGTATTTTTTTTATTACAGTAAGCAAATATTTTAGTTTAATAACCTTCCACAAGAATTTTGAACTATTTAGGAGTATGTTGATGTCACCAAATATAAAAAAGTGTAATGAGAAAAAAGTTCCAGCCCTTGAACTTTGACTCAAATTATCTAGGAACTAACTTTTTGTCACATACCTCCTTCATACACTTACCTCTTCAAATTATTGAAAATGGAGAGCTTTCAACTCGATTTTGTTACCTACTGATTATTATCCAAATTAACCATCTTTACTACTGACTAACCACGAGACCAAATTGAGGTAATGTATCATGCTTTTTCATGTGTATTAATTTAACAGATAGCCAGTGGCAACTCTTGATTCAGTTAATTTAGTGGTTTTGCTCCCAGATGTCGCTGTTTCTCAACTAGATAAAAATGTTTGTAAATTATTTTTATTCGAAATTTTTTCTACCTAATACTTCTCAGAAAACGAAAATTGATTTTATGCTTCTCAAACTACGGTATCGTAAAACTTATTTTGTAGGAGACGTTTCTTCTGTCGGTCCCGGCTGCCTAAAATTCACTCATCTCTCATCATCACCCACGCACAAGCCTAGAGCTCATGTGGGTATCACCCTCACAAAAAAACATTATTGACATAGGACATTTTTTGAGGTAATAAAAAGAGCGTCATCTGTGGGCAAAGTCAGTACACAATTGCATCAAGGGTTGTCGGTTTTTCCGCTGTGTACGCGCTCTAATATAAAGTACATTCGCCAATGAATTTATTCATAATATTCCCGATATCAGTCTACTCAATTGGAGTGACAATTTCTAAAACAAATTTAATTTCGATCATAACAAGATTCTTTGAACATTTGAATACTATGCTATCGTATATCATATTATTTAATGTGATAATGCTACATCAATGTTTAGATTACTCTTTTGTCAATTAATACAGCTTCTTCAAAGTTTTATAGAAGAATCTTTGGAGGAATATTCAGTGTGGAGATATACAAGATAGTATCATCTCTAACTTCAACAGCATGTCCTGAGGATAGACTGTCAAGCATAAGGCCATTTCAATTGTACTCACACTTTATAGGATACTAACCATTCCAAAAAACAATGCAATTTATACAAGATATGTTATGTGTATTAATATTGTAAAGCGCATCCATGTTTGCAAATTTCACAAACTAGTTTGTTGTATTGATGATCATATCTGTAGTAAGATTCATGTAATTTGGCAGTGTTAAGAGGATTTGAGCCAGCCAACTTATTTGGAAACTACTAAGAAGTTCTAAGAACACCAAAAATAATTAATAAGAGCCTTGATTTAGCACGCAATAATAATTATAGTGTTGATAGTGTCACCAATAGAGCACGTTTCTCATCTTAGAAAAAACCGAAATTTCTTTTCTGTACTTCCTTAGCAGCTAAGTTGTACTGTATTTGTAAGTACAAATTTATGTGAGTAGTCTTATGTAAGCTTCAGCAGGTTCTGAAAGCATGTGATGAAATTTTCCTTACTGCAGTAATTTTGCCTTATATTATTATTTCTTATATGGATTTGTGCTTGTGTCAATCCTCAATTTAAATAAATAAATGTCTTCATTGACATAAAAAAACGCCAGAATAAAGAGTAACTGTTGAGGCAGATTTCTCTCACAATGCCTATCTGATAATTACTAAAATGATAATTTAGTAAGAGTGCAAGCTAAGAAATCAAAATTGTTTGTTGTAGTAAAAAGCTAGATTTGAATAGAAATAATTGAAAGTGTTCATACTACACTGAAAATATCAGTGTAATTCAGTGGCTTACAGTATATTTTTCATAAACAAGAAACATTTCAACTAGCCTACCTTCATCATTTACAATATTATGAGAAATGTTCAATGTTACCAGATTCTTGTAACTGAAATTCATTCATTTCATTATCACTTCTAGGGCCCAATTTCAACCTAATAAATGATCTATCTACTTTATGTGAATTGTAATTTAAGCGAAGCCTTAGCTTGTAAAGATGAGAAACTCAAAGTACAACTAAATCAGGTAAAATTCATCTAAACCTAAAACCTATTCAGTCAGAATTATTTCATTATAAATAATACAATATCCAGTCTATACCAATTTCATGAATCTAGGTGTTGTTTATAATATAGTAGTTTGATTAATCGACAAAGCTTTAATAAAATATATTCATTTCATGTGGAGATTTGTGGATAGAGCATTTTTAAAAGTGTGAATTGAATGGATGAGAAATAGTATTCCTGTAAATGATTGTGACAGAAATAGTTGAAAACGCTACGCTAAATTATATACCCATTGATGTTGTTTAAATATTTTAAGCTTCTTAGATTCGGAAGTAAATTTGGTGATTGGAATCCAATCAACCCTATATTCAGATATATTTGAGCTTAGTTACGATTCCAGATTGATGAAGGAAACCTTCATTTGAAGATGAATATTCTAAGAATAAAACCTTTATCGTAATTAATTTATTTTATTTTTTGAACTGAAATAAGCACCACTGCTTTTCAAATTGATTTCTGTAGAATTGAAACAATGGATGATGATGATGATTTAAAATGATTTTTATGGCACCATATTCATTTGAAATTGATTTCAGCTATTGAAAAAGAAGTAGGCTATCCATCGTACAATGTCATTATCTGTGGGTTCGATATTTTGATTATTTTCAACAATATTGATTTATAAAAAACACTTTTTGAAATTGTCAAACTCCACTATGTAAACACAATGTTTACAGGACCATGGTTTCATGTTGTTTACTTAACACATCCTCAGCTAAAAGTTTGACAATTTCAAAAAGTGTTTTCTATTATGGAAGGATTCAACAACATCAATATATTTGTTCTATAATATTGATTTATACGCTATGATATCCCAATTTTGTAGTAAAAAAGTATTCATCATATTGTCATAGTAAAATTTCTTGAGTGATCCAGAAATTTTTATTTTAACCGAAACTTCCAGTTATATTCTCAATTTTCTTATTGTTGGAGCGCGAAAATTAGACACTACAGTGAAAGTGTGAGATTGATTTATTTATTGTAGGAACATCAATCACTGAAACCCAAGTAATATTATTTTAGTCATGCAATAATTATTTGTAATCTGAATTGTAAGTCAATAATGATTTTGTAATCCTAGTCGTCTCGGTTGACCAATTCGATTGGAGATAATTCGATGCTAGTATTTTTTCAATACTCAAAATCTAGGGTATCTCCTATTATATTGTTATCATAATTTGAAACTATTATGTGTGTGCTTTTATCCAGCTCCTAATTTCATTATATGCGAATTTATTTTTGCAACTGATGTTTGCTTCATGAGTTGAATATTGTCGTTGATATGCATTAATATCACCTGAATCTTGTATTTATATCTATTTTGCAGTACGTTTACAATACTAAATACAATACTTCATTGCTAAAATACTGTACTTCCTTAGTTAAATTGTCAAGCTTATTGAATATGCATGTGCATTTTTCATATAAGAACATCACAAATTTGTAATTTGAATTAATAAGGAGTATTGTTACAATTATTGCTTTTCAATGGAAAAATTAATAATTTCTTATTTAAATAATTTCAATGTAATCTTTTGTTTAGAAGTTATTGAATTTATCGGAGGGGATTATGAATGTGTATATCATTCACAGAGTTATGTTTCTAAATAAATGATACGGTAATTTATTCATTTTTTTCTATCATTTCATGTAATTCCTTGGAATACAGAATTTTCTTTAATCATTCAAAATATCAATTACATTATAATATTCAGAAGGATCGAAAAGCCAACAAGAATGTAGAATTAAATTTTCTTGAGTATGCTTAATATTGCATAATATGAGAATATCCTTAATATATGCTTAATATCGAGTTGAATATTCAATATTCCTGTATGTTTAAAACAGTTTCACTGTGCGAAATATATAAGAGTTTCTTCTCATTACTTTGTTACAAATAATGTTTGTGGATTTGGAGGTCAAAACAGCCCATCAATAATAAGACTCTTAATAACAGATTGTTTAGCATTTCAAGGACATAATTTATATTGACAATCACTGATTCGCTGTTGACAAAATCAACCTAAATATTTTTGGTTGGATCTTGTTTATTGTCTGTCAATTTCTTTTATGAATAATAGATTCTTGGTTATTGGAAGAATGTATTGCAATACATATATTTTATGTATGATGGATCCCATTGAAGCAGGCAGCTACCAGTTTTCCTTGATGAAGTTAATCAAGCCGTTGGTTGATTGATCATGTTTTGAAATGTTACAGCTTGAATCTGCAAGCTCCTGTTCAATAACTTTGGCCAACTGTTTTCCAAGTTCTACGCCCCACTGATCGTATGAGTTGATATTCCAAATCACACCTTGGACAAAAATCTTGTGCTCATAGAGAGCGATCAGCGCACCAAGAATGAAAGGTGTGATTTTCTTACAAACAATTGAATTTGTTGGTTTGTTTCCTTGGAAAACCTTATGAGGTAGGATGCACTCTATATCCTCAGCTGACATACCTGATTTTGTAAGTTCGGCCTGCACCTCTTGCGGTGACTTACCCTTTGCAAGTGCTTCAGTCTGAGCTAGAAAGTTTGCGAGAAGTATTCTATGATGTTGCCCTTGGCTAATTGGGTTGTGACTTAGTGCAGGTGCTATAAAATCCGCTGGAATCAGCCTTGTTCCTTGGTGAATTAATTGATAAAAAGCATGCTGTCCATTTGTGCCTGGTTCTCCCCAAACTATCGGTCCTGTGGCATATGAAACTTGGTTCCCAGTCTGCGTCGTGCTCTTGCCGTTTGATTCCATGTCACCTTGTTGAAAATAAGCAGCAAACCTATGTAAGTATTGATCATAAGGCAGTATCGCATGAGTTTCAGCGTGATGGAAGTTTATATACCAGACTCCAATCATAGCCAAGATTATTGGAGCATTGTTTTGAATTGGTGTGTTGGTAAAGTGTTCATCCATGAAATGCGCTCCTTCCAGAAGACACTCAAAATTTTCAAATCCAATAGAGATGGCGATTGATAGACCAATCGCTGACCAAAGCGAATAGCGACCTCCAACCCAGTCCCAAAACCCAAACATGTTGTTAGTGTCTATCC
Source organism: Laodelphax striatellus (assembly GCA_017141395.1). Classification (NCBI taxonomy): domain Eukaryota; kingdom Metazoa; phylum Arthropoda; class Insecta; order Hemiptera; family Delphacidae; genus Laodelphax; species Laodelphax striatellus. The sequence continues at coordinate 18,442,868 of CM029533.1, forward strand.
CGAATTTCCTGACCTCCTCAGAATTTGTTGATAAGGCAACAAAATGCTTTGTCACAGCTGAAGAATCTTTTGCAACATCTAAAAACCATTGTTTTGCGGATTTTGCATTGGTGATCGTCTCTTGTGTGGTGAATGTTTTGCTAGCTATAATAAATAGAACAGTTTCTGGGTTGACCTTTTTCAAAACCTCTACCAAGTGTGTTCCATCAATGTTTGACACGAAATGAACTTTTGGACCAATTGCATAACACTTCAAAGCTTCAGTGACCATGAGTGGTCCCAAATCAGAGCCACCAATTCCAATGTTTACAACATCCTCTATTGGTTTACCAGTGAACCCTTTCCATTCTTTTGATACGACTTTTTCAACAAAATTCTTCATGTGATTTAGAACTGCATTGACATCAGGCATTATATCTTTTCCATTGACTATTATTGGTTTATTTTTGCGATTGCGTAGTGCAACGTGAAGTACAGATCGGTTTTCAGTGAAATTGATTTTGGCTCCTGAAAACATTAAATCACTTTGACTCAACCCTCTATCTTTTGCCAATTGTATTAGTAGCTCCAAAATTTTATCATCGATAAGGTTCTTTGAATAATCCACTAAAATGTCCCCCTCTTTCACCGAAGTCAGTTTTATCCTGTCCTTCTCAAATCTCTATCCATCACGTTCGACGAGTTGCAATATATTTACTTCTGAGCCGAACTTCAGTAATAGTCATTCAGGTTTTTCCAAGTACACTCCTCATTAAGGATTTTTCTAGCTTCCATAGTACTTACCTAAATAATTCCAAGAAAAATACTACAATTTAAAAAAGATAGGTAGGTACCAATAGAAAAATACTTAAATAGCATCATTAATAGGAATAGGTTAATTTATTGTTTTCAGCATAGCTCTTCGTGAAATTGAGTTTTCAGCTGACTATCTATTTCAATCAAATACAATACATATTTTCAAACTTGAACACAGTAGAGTACTACAGGTACCGACTATTTGTTTTATAAACGGATTTTTTTGTAATTTGTTAATCTTTATTCCTAATGGAATTTATTCTCTAGTATAAATAATGGGCCTATTGTTAGATAGAAATCTTGCTTCCACGCAGTTTTTATCTAAGTTACTCTACATTATCCAATAGAGAGCCATTTAACAAAATCGGAATTGAATAAGTTATCTCATTCTATTATTATTATTATCCGTTATATTATATTTAATCTTTCTGATTATGATGATTCATATTTATTAGATTGAAACTTTAAAAGCGCTCGCTCAATCTACACTGCAGGAGCCTTTTTAAAACTCCCTCTCAAAGTTAGTTTCGCTCGTGGCGTTTAGATGTCGGTAGAGTGTCTGAAGATGCCATTTGAAAATAGAGATTGAATTAATGGTTTTTTAAAGACATAAAATATCATAAATGAGTAATAACATCAATTATTCTTCATTTTAATTTGTCCTGTACATGAATTTTTCAATAAATCTCATTATAATATTGTCTTGAAAATAAATTAATATTACAGCTGTTTGAAAAGAAGCATGGTTTCTATGAGATTCATGATATTTGCTATCTGATTTTCAAGTTTTAATTTGTTATAAATCGCATATCATGAGTTAAATTGGTAAAAATAAAGTTGAGTAGTATTTTTTGTGTACTGTGAACATTTGTTATATTCATTGCGTTGAATTTTTAAAGAATAAATTGATTTTATCTGTGTGATCGTTTTGCAAATTCTCCCATTTTAATGCCCACCCAGCTGGCAGATGTTTATCGTTGGCGTTCATCGCATACGTTACCAATAGAAAATAGTTCCAATGGTAAATTGAAAGAAATTGACTAATCTCATTAATTCATGATTGTAAATCATTCCTGATCAATGAAAAAGTGCGTTCTGAATATAAAATCATAGCTCAAATAGTTTGGTTTCCCCATGTTGTCTTGTAGTAATTGTTATAATACGCTCATTGATATGTCTGGTTAGTCAGTTTCAGCTGTTTCCCGCCAAACAACGCCATAACAACACGCTACGCTGCGAGGCGTTGTACGTTCGGTCGGTTTCGGATTTTTAGAATTGTGTAATTTTTTATGCAGGTTATTCACAGTTAATTAAATCATACGAGGTTGTCGTATTTATGCTGTCTCCTATAAGTAGGAGTGAAGAGAAAATGCGGTTGGGAGGAACTGCAGCACTTTTCCCGACCAGGAGAAGACATCGGTGGATATTGCAGGTGGGTCGGCCGCTGTGTTTTTAGTAGTGGAAGTAGTAAGCCTAGTGAGGAGCTGTGAAGTGCGTATTCTCTGTGAGATGAGTTTCTGATTTTGTGTTATTATTTACCTCAATTGTGATTGTTGTATTAATGGATGAAACCAATGTCAAAACAAGTGTGTTGTTCATAAAGACTGACGATTTATCGACGTGTTTTATTATTAAATATGAGGATGATAGTAGAAGATGATTT